>JARQOC010000003.1:241514136-241631065 GCA_033576535.1 Allobates femoralis
AGGGGCAGAGTTCAGTGGTCACGGGCAGAGTGCAGTGGTCACGGGCAGAGTGCAGTGGTCAGGGGCAGAGTGCAGTGGTCACGGGCAGAGTGCAGTGGTCACGGGCAGAGTGTAGTTGATGGGCCAGAGTGCAGTGGTCAGGGGCCCGATGCAATTGCATCGGGAGCGCGGTGAAATGAATTGTGTGTATAGAGGCGGGTCAGTGGGTAGCAGAGTCTACAGGGGGCTCTGTGGGTAGCAGAGTATACAGGCGGCTCTGTGGATAGCAGAGTATGATGTGGTGGGAGGCTGGAGGGGTGAGGAGAGGTGGCGCTGGAGGGGTGAGTAGAGGTGAGGCAGGAGGGGTGAGGAGAGATGCGGCTGGAGGGGTGAGGAGAGAGGAGACTGGAGCGGCGACATGAGAATTAGGCACACCTCTGCTCCTCCAGGCTGCACACATCACGGGGGTGGTCTCCCGCCCGTGATGTGTGTTTTAGGCAGTGTAGGGGCGTTGGTAAGCGTGGCGGGGCTGCCTGAGTCGCACTCCGCTTAGGGCCGGCATGTTGGTCCACTCTGGACGGGTGTAGCGCTGTGGTGATGTGACTTTGGCGATGACAAACTGACAGAAGTGCTGGCTAAAATGACGGAAGTGAGCCTTTGAGTTTTATATATAAGATATAGCAGCACTATGGTATATGGCGGTACAGTATAGCACATGTATAGCAGCACTATAATATATGGCAATATACTACAGTATATGTACAGGTGCACTATAGTATATGGGGGTATTTTATAGCACATGTATAGCAGCGCTATGGTATATGGTGGTACATGACAGTACATGTATAACAAGCGCTATGGTATATGGTGGTACATTACATTACATGTATAGCAGCGCTATAGTATATGGCGATACATTACAGTACATGTATAGCAGCACTATAGTATATGACAGTATATAACAGTATATGTAGAGTTTTACTATAGTATATGGTGGAATTTTATAGCACATGTATAGCAGCCCTATGGTATATGGGCATACTCTGCTCCCCCCCGCTCCTCCCTTCAAAAAATAAAAAAATCCTGAGTGAGGATACTCACCTGTCCGCCAGCTCGCTCCACCTTCGTCTTCTAGGTCCTACAGGGGTTTAGGAGCCGTTGTTGCCTGGGAAACCGTTCAGCTGATCGGTCACATGACCGCTAACTGGCAGGGGGGATTAGGGGGACAGGATGGTGACGGGGGGTGGCGTGGTGGCAGGATGGGGAGAGCGGGGCAGGATGGAGGCGGCGGGGTAGGATGGAGGCGGCGGGGCAGGATGGTGGCGGGGGGCAGGATGGAGCGAGCGGGGCAGGATGGTGGCAGGATGAAGTGAGCAGGGCAGGATGGAGGGAGCAGGACAGGATGGTGGCGGGGGGGGCAGGATGGAGCGAGCGGGGCAGGATGGAGGCGGCGGGGGGGGCAGGATGGAGCTGGCGGGGGGGGCAGGATGGAGGCGGGGGGGGCAGGATGGAGCTGGTATAGGGGGGGCAGGATGGAGCCGGCGGGGGGTTTAGGATGGAGCCGGCGGGGGGGGGGGGCAGGATGGAGGCGTCAGGGGAGGCAGGATGGAGCCGGCGGGGGGTTTAGGATGGAGCCGGCGGGGGAGGGCAGGATGCAGCCGAGGGGGGGGGCAGGATGGAGGCGGCAGGGGGGGCAGGATGGAGCCGGCGGGGGGGGCAGGATGGTGCTGGCGGGGCAGGATGGTGACAGGGGGGCAGGATGAAGGGAGCAGGGCAGGATGGTGGCGGGGGGGCAGGATGGAGCGAGCGGGGCAGGATGGAGGCGGGGGAGGGCAGGATGGAGCTGGCGGAGGGGGGAAGGATGGTGAAGGGGGGTGGAGTGGTGGCAGGATGGAGCGAGCGGGGCAGGATGGAGGCGGCGAGGTAGGATGGAGGCAGTGGGGCAGGATGGTGGAGGGGGGGCAGGATGGAGCGAGCGAGGCAGGATGGTGGCAGGGGGCAGGATGAAGCGAGCAGGGCAGGATGGAGGGAGCGGGACAGGATGGGGGGGCAGGATGGAGCGAGCTGGGCAGGATGGAGGCGTTGGGGGGGGCAGGATGGAGGCGGTGTGGGGGGGGGGCAGGATGGAGCTGGTCTGGGGGGGAGGATGGAGGGGGCAGGGGGTTAGGATGGAGCCGGCGGGGGGGGCAGGATGCAGGGGGTGAGGGCAGGATGCAGCCGACGGGGGGGGGGGGCAGTGTGGAGGGGGCGGGGGGCAGGATGGTGCTGGCGGGAGGGCAGGATGGAGGCGGTGGGGGGGGCAGGATGAAGCTGGTGTGTGGAGGGGCAGGATGGAGCTGGTGGGGGGGACAGGATGGGGCTGGGGGGGGAAGGATGCAGCCGAGGGGGGGGGGCAGGATGGCGGCGGTGGGGGGGGGCAGGATAGAGGCGGGGGGGCAGGATGGAGCTGGTGTGTGGGGGGGGCAGGATGGAGGTGGCGTGGGGGGGACAGGATGGAGCCGGTGGGTGGGCAGGATGGAGCTGGTGTGGGGGGGGGCAGGATGGAGCTGGCGGAGGGGGTAGGATGGAGCGGGTGGGGGGGGCATATTGGAGCTGGTGTGGGGGGGGCAGGATGGAGCTGGCAGGGGGGCAGGATGGAGCTGGTGTGGGGGGGGTCAGGATGGAGGCGGTGGGGGGTAGGATGGTGCGAGCGGGGGGTGCAGGATGGAGGCGGTGGGGGGGCAGGATGGAGCTGGGGGGGACAGGATGGAGCTGGTGTGGGGGGGGCAGGATGGAGCTGGCAGGGGGGCAGGATGGAGCTGGTGTGGGGGGGTCAGGATGGAGGCGGTAGGGGGTAGGATGGTGCGAGCGGGGGGTGCAGGATGGAGGCGGTGGGGGGGCAGGATGGAGCTGGGGGGGACAGGATGGAGTGGGGGTGGGGCTATGGAGGGGAGAGGGGGGGCAGGGTGGAGCCGGTGGCTGGTAGGGGCAGGATGGTGGTGGCAGGGGTAGGGGCAGGATGGATGAGAGCATACACACCTGTGTGCCAGCTTGCAGGACCTGTGGTTGCCTGGGAAAGCAATCAGCTGATCGGTTTCCCAGGCAACCACAGGTCCTCAAGGCATGGAGCTAGAGGACGTAGATGGAGTGCGCCGGGTGAGTATCCATGAGTTTTTTTTTTTTTTTTATTAGAAGCAAGCAGGGAAGGAGGGCCGCAGGAGCCGTGGGGGGGCAGGACGACCCACGGGGGGGCCCGCAGGAGCCGCGGGGGGCAGGACGACCCGCGGGGGGGCCCACAGGAGCCGCGGGGGGCAGGACGACCCGCGGGGGAGTCCGCAGGAGCCGCGGGGGAGCAGGACGACCCGCGGGGGGCCCGCAGGAGCCGCGGGGGGCAGAACGAGCCTCAGGAGCCGCGGGGGGGGCAGGACGACCCGCGGTGGGGCCGCAGGAGCCGCAGGGGGGCAGGACGACCCGCGGGGGGGGGGGCAGGAGCAGCGGCGGGGGGGCCGCAGGAGTGCAGGAGCAGCCGCGGGGTGGGCCACAGGAGCGGGCGGAAGAGAGAGAGAGAGAAAGATCTATCTATCTCCCGGACATTGCAAGTGAAGCTGTGACTGACAGTGGAGCGTATTCAGTGAACACTCGCAAAGCCATTGCGAGTGAGGCTTTGCAAGTCACTGAAGCCTATTCTGCAAGGACTCGCAAAGCCATTGCGAGTGCCATTGCAAGTGAGGCTTTGCCAGTTAGGCTTTGCGAGTTAGGCTTTGGGAGGCAGCCACGGACACGACGACGGAAGTAGCGCCGAATATGACGGAAGTGCCTTAGGGTAATTATATATTAGATGGTACAGGGCAACATAGGGTACTTAGTTGACACTGTTTTGATCAAAAAAGCAAAAAAGCTGGCCTACTGCAACAAGAAGTCCCAATCAGGAAGGAGAATAACACTTACTTCACCTAAGTTCCAGCAGGCCTTAAAATCAGTTATGGATGAACCTGAATTGTAAAGTTTGTGGTCCATAACAGACATCTAGTGTCCATGCACAAATCCCGAATAGCACTTCTCAGTGACGTCTATATTAAGGCCCCATTACACATAGCGATATCGTTAACGGTATCACCTCAATGTCACAGGTTTTGTGACGTTGCAGCGACCTCGCCAACGATATCGCTGTGTGTGACACGTACCAGCGATCGAACTCCCCTTGGAGATCGCTTATTGGTAGAGAATGGCCTGGACCATTTTTCGATCGGCGATCTCCCGCTGGCCAGGCTCCATCGCTGTGTGTAACAAAGGCGAGACCAGCGATCCCGAGTCTGGCGCCCGAGACCCTGACTGATCCCAATCACCATCGGGTGTCAGCGCATCGCTGGGTGATCGCTGGTATGTCTGCCTGTCTGGCATGTCACCATAGCGATGTTTCAGCGATCCCGGTCAGGTCGGATCGTTTGTGTGATTGCTGGAACATTTTTTATGCATAACGGGACCCTTACTCTTGGGGTTCGGCAGTCCAAATAAAGCATGTTAAAATGGAGCACAGCTAATCAGAAAGCTTTACTCGTGCAAGATGAGTATTAAAGCAGGACACTTATACTTACCAAGTTTTTGAGCCTCTTTCATACTGCTTCTGGGTCCATTAATTAAACATTATGCATATTTTCTGCTTCCCCCACCTGCTCTCTGTGACAACATCTATAATTAGTTGAAGTCAGACTGTGCCCTCAAGCTTTGAACCAGCATCTGTGATTGGTTGCCCTACACACTAGTGTGAAAATAAATAATTTAAAATAATGGTGTGGGGACCCCCTAATTTTAATACCACACCAAGATAAAAGAGACAGCTAGTGGCTGGGGAGGCTTGGGGAAGTTCAGCGTGGGGAAGTTCAGCCTAGAGAAGTTCATGGTTATTGAGCCTTCCCCAGGCTTATAATAGCAGCCTGCAGCTGCCCCAGAATTGGTACGTCTGTTTACCCAGCTCATTTCAATTGCCCTGGTGTGGTGGCAATCAAGGAAATATTAGGGGTTAATGATAGTTGTGATTTGTCAAAAAAATCACTGCTGCCATGGAACCCTGAATTAGTAATGGGAGAGGTGTCTATGAGACACCCCCAAAACTAATCATTTAAATAAAACAAAATAAACAGAAAACACAGAAAAAAACTTCAAAAAAGAAATAACAAACTCAGCTTTGCTACATCACTTCCTATGACTATGAAAGGAAACAAATAAGGCTCTGTTTTGTGTACAAGGACAGGAAACCAAAGTCTGCCGAGAGAGGGACCTCCTTTTTTATCTGTAGGAATTTTTTTGACAATCAATTATTGTCATACAAGTGAAATACTGGATGAGGGAATGGAAGCAGGATATAAATAATGGGCACAGTAACTAACTAGTCTGACCCTATACACTGGGGTCCCTAGTCTGACCCTTTACTCAGAGGTACCTCTGATGGTGAGGAGGTCTGGGCCGCCCTCCTTGCCCTCTGCTCCTCATCAACCTTGTGCTAACTCCTTATCACCTCAACCCACACATTGGGATAGACAGCAAATCACACATCTAAGGAAAACACCAAGTTACTCCAGTCAAGATACACACACATCTTCCCAATTTGCAGTCTTGAAGAAACTAAAGGTACTGTCACACACGGCAATATTGCTAGGCAATTTAACTGGCAATTTACTGGTTGCAGTGAAATCATGGACACATTGTTTTGTTGCCGTGTGCAAATGGAACAATGTGTCCATGATTTCACTGCAACCAGCAAATTGCCAGTGAAATTGCCTAGCAATATTGCCGCGTGTGATGGTACCTTTAGAATGTAAGAAAGTGGGACTACTTGAAGGCTGAGGGAGTGGACAATTAAGAGATCTGACACCCCCCACCTACACATGCAGAGCACCCACAGAGTAGTACTGCAGCATCTGCACAGTAACACTGAATGAGCCAAAGGAAATTATCTCAGATTTAAATGACAAAATTAAATTTGATTTAAATAACAGATAGATTTACACAAAGACTGCAGCATACAACACGTGACAATTATATTATTAATTTCATTGCATATAAACCTGTGTAATATTGTAATATTCTTTCTCCGTCATCTTCCGTTGGAGGTACCTTTTTAATACAAATATATATATATTCATGTAATTTAGGATGTATAGAGATGAGAAACTTTCTCCAAACATGTGCACCAATTTTAAATTCAGCACAATCATTGCAGATTTGCTTTGTGATCGGAAACCCAAACAATTTACTAAACAAACTGTGAACACAGCTTTTCTCTGAAAGAATGTTCAAAATTTTAAAATGGCCCTAAAATTTTCCCTCAAGATTTGGGGCAAAAACGCTCACTGGAAGACCCGGTCGCTGAGGACAGCCATCCGGTCTACCAGATTCTGTCAACCTGTAGAATTTAATGGAGCTTTAAAAGGTAGTTTTTAAGCTTCTTTGAGTTGAGTCACCTGCAGGCTGTACATTTTTGGAGCAGTTCCAAATGTGGAAGCAGCTGTGAACTTCAGAAACTTTAAAATCTCCTTTAAACATCCCATGAAGAGAGCTTTGATTTTTTTTTTAAAAAAGTTTTGATGTTCTTTTAGTATTTTAATTTATTTATTTATTTAGTTTACAGAGCAAACCTTTGTAATTGCAGAGTCAGCAACATGCATCTCTTCAAAACTTTTCTGATTGCAATTCAGATTAAAAAGCATATGGCCGCTCTATGTTTAACATACGTGGTCTTATGGCCACTTTACACGTCTCAACATCGGTCCGATGTTGGATACAACGACGCGGGAGCGCGCTTTTTCTGGGCAGAATTCCAAGATCGCATAGGAGATGTTACACAGCGCGATATCGGCAGGCAACGCCACTACGATGTGTACGCCCCCTTGTACGGGCGACCCAGGAACGACCATTTAACATGGGAGAGAATAGGGGAAGTTGTACTCCAAATCGTTGTTGGGCTTTCACACAGCACGATCCAACCACATCGTCCATCCAATATCGGGCCGTTGGAGAGCCTGCTCATTTCTTCCCTGATATCGTTTTGGCATCGTTCCTGCATCGAATTGGACGTTTACACCATATAATGGACGAACGATATCGGGGCCAACGCACAAACCATGTGACTTTTTATCAGAGTTGGACGCCGATATCGGGACATGTAAAGTGGCCATTATAGGTCTGTTCACTTTCATGAAACACCATACTTTGGATATTGCTTCTTGAATCCCTTTATTTCATTTCATTCCATGTTTAGAATACAGATTTTTGACATGTGCACAAGTGTGTAATTATAGCATTCATCTTGTAGCTGTCAGTGCATTGCTCACTAGCCTTATTCAACATTCTATCTAGATGAATTGGCGTGAGCTGAAAAAAACTATTTTTTTATCATTATTTTTCCTCCAAATATGTCAGGCTTCAATAAACACTCCCCCAAACCTGTTACATGTGGCATTGAGAATGGGATTTGTAAGTCAGATACCTTCTGCTGTCCTCCTCTTGGAGGGTTTAATGAGGAGCTAGGCAACATGATTGGGCAAACAATAATATCTTGTAAGTGATTGGGTCTTTGTGTTGGAAAAGGCAGGATCCTAGGCAAAGGAAAGACGCTTCACTGTGGAGGCCATCTTGGGATTGCTATGCAATGCAACTGTGGCGCCCCGCAACGAGTGCGTCACAGGAGTGTATTGCAGCCCAGACAGCAGCAGCAATATTCTCTGACTAAGCAATGACATGGTTAAAACTCAGAGCTCCATATCCTACATGCACATCAGCATAGAGGGCCAATAAGGTCCTGGTGGGCGGAGTGTAGAGGTAGTGTGTAGTGGAGAAGTTAGTGCAGAAAGTCAGTCAAGCTGGAAGAGTCTGCAAGAATGTAGGAGAAGGAGGAAGCAGAGCGTGGCCGGGAGGAACGTAGGAGAGGGGGCCTTGCACAGTTCTGTGCCGCCCCTGGGCCACAACCACCACCGGTTAGGCGCCATTATCCCGGTGCCTCAACAACCGGTCTCTGGGCAACCACATGCGGGTCAACTTACACCCGTGCTCATCTACAGCCGGATTACTGGTTCCGAAGCTGGGAGTCGTTTATCACTGCCATGCAAACCAGGAGTGGAGGGACCGCTCTATAGGAGTACCCCACCGACGCCGCAAACAGAGCCAGCGGAGTACCCAACAAAAGGACCCAGACTACCCCTCACACCGGAACGTAGACACCGCTAGGGCAATATAAGTAGTCCCTTGTACCCGACCTTGGCACTCAAAGGCAACATCGGCAACTCACCTAGAATAAGCTTAGAATGGAGGAACACCGCGGAGCTCTGAGAAACACTGGTCATTGCTGAGTCCACCCGGTCCGTTACCCGTTAACTGTATGCCATGTATCACCTGCTGGTTACAGTAAAGTACCCATTACAGAGACTATCAGTGTCCGAGCCTTTTTCAGAACTGTCCATCTCCGCAAGTAGAAGGTAACCGCAGCTGCCTCACAACATCTTGTGC
Organism: Allobates femoralis; assembly: GCA_033576535.1. NCBI lineage: Eukaryota > Metazoa > Chordata > Amphibia > Anura > Aromobatidae > Allobates > Allobates femoralis. Next base: position 241,522,597 of record JARQOC010000003.1, read on the forward strand.
AGCTCCTGACTCCGGGGACTCCCACTCATCCTGTGGGGAGCGTCCCATCTTGCTGCATCCCATCCCCCGGAGGCCCAAGCAGGACCAGTGGACATCACCAGAACACTCACAGGTGGCGTCACGACTTGAAACAACCTTTTAAATCTGTTCAGCCAACACTTTTGAATTTGGACCACACCGGTCCCCACAGCCGCAGGCGCGGTTCCGTGACAGGAGGAAGACAAACGCCTGCCCTGTTCAGCCCCAGCTACGGTGGGTCGAGATACAACTACACTGTGCCACCGTCAGAGGGGATGATGAATTTTAGATATGTGATGTGGAGTATGACCATGATACCCGCATTGGACCTGGTATGCAGCAAGGTCAGAATCCAGTACTATTCCGGTGTGATTGAAAAGGTACATGCGGAACGCAGCTCAGAATCAAAAGGAGATCAGCTGTTGGGTACATCAGCTGGTACCAGTACAGGTTAAAGTCAGGATCTTACAGCAAGCCTAGCCTTATTACACCTGCAGCTAGTGCTGCAGTTGGTGGATCGGGAGGAGTAGGAGGAGGAGAAGAAGGAGGAGAAGGAGGAGGGGGAGGAGGGGGAAGATAGGCAGAATAAGGAGGATGAGGAGGACAAGGAAGAGGAGGTAGTAGTAGCAGAAACTCCTGTTTATGTAGCATCCTCGCCAGAGGCATCCAACAGAAAGAATACCATATGGAGACCCCTAACCCCTACCAGCAAATATCCTAATAGGCATAAATCGCCCTGGCCCATCTCATTTCTGGAAGAAATTAGGATTGTGCATGCCATCTCCCAAGAGTGGTTGCAGGGGCCTAAGTCTAACGCCTTTGATGAATTCCCAGGACCAGGTAGTGACATTTTTCCAGAAGAGTGGATTTGAGCTCCTAGCAGAAGAGGGCTGGTGACAGCTGCTATGTAAACAAGTCCACCCTGCTGCATGACCATCTTCCTTCTTGATTCCACACCCTGTGAATTGGGGAGGTGGTCACCTTCATGAATGTGAAGGGCAGCAAAGGGTGGTTCATGGTAGGCATTAGTTGGGTCGCCACCACAAACAAATTCCAAGACTGGCAGCAGGAGGCCAACATGGAGAAACTGTAGCATCGGCTGCTGGCCAGGCCTGATCTGGTTAGCTAGCCAGGTGCATAGAAACCCACAGGGCCAAAGATACTGAAGGGCCTTTTGGGGTTGCTCAAGTTCCTCCCATGTCTCCTAGAGGGGGTGGCCATCCCCTATTTACTCCATCCTCTTCTCCAGTGGTGGCCATGATGAGTGTGCAGGGGGGCAGGTGGTGGGGAGAATGCCACAGGAGGAGTAGCCCCTGCCACCTCCAAGACCATCCGGCCGTGGAGAACATTGTGGAATGGCGACCTTCATTCAGGGCAGTGTTCAAAAAGCTTCTCCACTCTTTACTCTGATTAAAGCAGACTGCCCTAAAAGATGTCTATTGTTGGGTCGCTGACCCATCCTGGATTTGACCTGTTGGCCAGATAAGGACTCTTTTGAGTTCTCAGAATAGCGAGGTCTGCTTTCTTTGATAATCTTACTCTCCACTTCATAAGTTTAACACCAGCTATGCTCAGGGGTGCACCGAGACCCAATGCCGCCTGAGCCGCATGCTGATGCCCGGGGGGGGTGCTGGTGGAGCCCAGCACCGCCGCCCCTTCAGCAGCAGCGGGCGTCTGAGGACCGGGTGGGGATGGGATGCTGGCCGAGCCCAGCACCGTCGCTCCTTGAGCTGGGCTCCGGCGGGTCGCCGCTCGGCGGCTCTTACCTGCCCTGAGCCGCCAGCGCCATGACAGGGGGACGCGATGTGTGCATAAGGAGCCGCCCCCTCCTGCACAGCCGCTCCCCCTGCCTCCTGCCGCCTGAATGACAGGGCTCACACTGTCCAATGGACGGTGCGGCCCTGGCTATGCTTCCCCCTGCTGGATTAGTGGGAATGCAGCCTCCGGGCTACACCTTCAATGGGCTGTGCACTTAATGGACTGTGCGATTAATGGACCTTGCCCCATTATCTTGATGGCCTGTACCTCATTTTAATGGAGTCTGCTGATCCTTGTGGGCCTTACTTATAAACTGAGTGTATATTGTGAAGCACCGCCGGCATGATCCTCATGGCCGGGACGCATCACATGCAGGATCAAGGTATGATCCTGTGCACACTGGCCGGTTTGACTGTGATAATACTGTGTGAACCAACTTGAGACACAGGGTTTCATGAGCCTAATGAGCGGCAGTGAGAGTGGGATGAGATCGAGGAAGCCCTAAGGAATGAGGGCTGAGTGCTGACAACCCGGAACACAGGGAGTTAACTTGAGCTGTGTGAAAGGCTGATTACCCGCAGCTAAGGGGGTGTGTCCATGTGGGAGTGGCTGGCACGATAAGAGGCAGCCAGCTGAGTGATTGAGAGATTCATTCAGATCCATTTTCAGCCAGACATCAGCCTGAGAGGATGTGGGCTGATTACCAGCCTGAGAGCTGAGCAGAGCCAGTCTGTGTGAGGGACTGGGAGTGCAAGTCCATGCCGCCATGTTGAGATGGTGAAGGGAGCATGCTAGCTCCATGCCGGTGCCAAGGTTCGCGGTTGTGATAGCACCTGGTGGGGAAGCCGTGGCTGAACCCGGTGGAGACTGGTCCGGGCGTGGGGTGAACCACGTCCGGGAAAGGAGCCTTGGGGGACGCTTGGTGGACCCGTTACACAGGTAGCGAGACCCGGATCCGTGCCCGGTAAGACAGCGGTTCCCATGTAACGGAGTGAGCTGTGTGTGAGTAATGCCAGGCGGGCATAACCGCTATTGGGTCCGACTAGGCAGTCGGTAAAGGACCCGTTGATGTATGTAGGGGCTTAGGCAATTGCCCTGAATGTAAGATGATGACCTATGTAAGAACATTGTATAATAATGTGGGGAGAAAGTGACCCAGCCAGTATGGATGATGTTGGAGGCGTTCCATCCCTGTGGGACGAGAGGGAGGCTTGCCCTGCTGCTTGCAGAGGGTACCCGTCCCTCAACCACGGCCTCTAATGGTGTGGGTGTGCCTGTGGTGCCAGACACAGGGGTAATAGGGCTCCTAGTAGGTAACGGATGAGGTTCCCGTGTACTATGGTTTGCCAGTCCTTGTAATGGGCCATGGAGGAGCCACAGTCCATGGATGATGGGCTGTGAGCGTGTGGAAGAAATGTATGTGATCCATGGACGTTTGAATGATGGATCACTCATGGTATGTAAGGCCCGGTCAGGAAGGAATCCTGACTACGGGGTAATGTTAAGTCATCAAGCTGGGTAACTAAAGCCAGGCGGCAGGTACCGCCATTGGGACCCACAGGGCCCGTTGAGGCGTATGTGACGAAGGTCAGAAGCAGGGGTTAAAAGGGCTCCTAGAGTGGGGACACCATGGTTGAACCAGGTGGACTCTGACCGGGTAGTAGGCGGAGATACGTCCAGGAAGGAGCCCCTTGGGGATACATGACATACCCGGTACTCAGGTTGCTCAATCCCTGTTATGAACCCGGAGGGGTCATCGTCGAAATATAACACATGTATTTATTATAAATGTACTGTAAGATGTGCAAGTAGGCCGGAGGCCGTAGCTACCCCGGGAGCAGGTGTTAGAGCTCCAATGGGGAGAGAGTCGTGGTTACAGGTCCCGGGTTATTGTGAATGTATATGTGCAATGTTCTATGTAATGTATGATGTATTTATGTAAAGTGTTTATAAGCAATGTGATATGTGTTCAACATGCTACCCGGGTTATGTTATTATATGTGAAAAATAAACGGGTAGACATTGGTTAAACTTATAAACACGTGTTTTGTCGTTATGCAAGCGGGTTCCCCGGTTGCTACCTCACAATATATATGTATATATTTATATGTCTTTTAGACCTGTTGTAGTCTGTGATAAGTGCCTTTTTTTAAATCATCCATTTGTGTATTATAAATGTGAAAAATTACATCATGTACCAACATGTCCTTTTTTAAAAGTTGCTACAGTAACACTTTTTTGCTTCAGTCCTTACTTGCTGGACAGTATCTGCAAACTAACAGGTGCTTTGATACTGCCCTACAGATGCTCTGAACAAGCTGCAGGCCTCTGGATCGAAGGTGTGAGGTATGGAAATGAAAAACACTACACATACACTCCTGTAGAACAGGGCTGGGCAACTGTAATCCTCAGAGACCGCAAACAATGCATTATTTTGAGGTTAACCTTAGCATTGCACAAAGTGTTAGGAATCATAACCTCTGTAGGTGATGAAATTTCCATTTCTGCAATGCTAAGGAAATCCTGAAAACTTGCACTGTTTGCAGCACTTGAGGACTGTAGTTGGCTACCCCATCCATAGAGGTCTCCCATGTGCCCATTATGTGTTGTTTGATGTTTATTTTGAACCAGATTTTGAGAACTGGATCCAATGGTGGGCTCAGATGCCAGAGGAGGACCTGAGGAGCTCACAGTCAGGAAGTGACATGTTCACCATGCCATATGGGAGTACCAGATGTCAGATTCAAGAGGATCTTGCAACATGCCTGGCTGTATTACATCTGCAGCCAATTCCACTGCTACTGGATTAGCAAATCCACCAAGGCCAGCAGCATAATGAGGATGTTGAGGATGATAAGGAGGCTGAGGAGGATGAAGAAGAGAAGAGGCAGAAGGCCCTTTTTCCCAGCTGTGTGTAGCACATCCGAAAAAAGGCCTTAGATTGGAAGAATGCCATGTGGGGATCCCTACCCCTTCCAAGCAACTATCTGATATGACATGAATCACCCAATCCTGTTTTCTTGCATGAGTAGATTCGTCTTGTAGGTTCCATCGCCTGAGAGTGGTTGCATATCCCTAAGGCCAATCACCTCAATGACCAATGTACCAAAGGCAATGTGGTCACATTTTTCCAGCAGAGGGTGTTTGGCTTCCTAGCAGAACAGGAGGAGGGGAGGAGGTCACCTGTATGACGGTAAAGGGCAGCAATAAGTGGTTTGCAGTTGGTGTAAGTCAGTTTGTCACCACCAACAACTTTGAGAAGTCGCAGGAGGAGGCCAAATATGAGAGAATGTGTGGCATCTGGTGGAGGCCAGGCCTCTCTTGGTTAGCTAGCCAGCTGCACCCAAACTGACAGGGCCTGTTGGTTTTGACCAAATCGGTCTCATCTCCTCCTAGAGGGGGTGGTAATTCCCTAATTCCTCCATTTTTTTCTCCAGTGGTGGCTATGATGAAGTGGGTTGGGAGACAGGTGGTGTCGGAGAAAGCTCCTGGAAGAGTAGCCCCTGGCACTATTTGGGACCCTTCGGCAGTGGACTACCATGAGCAATGGCGACTTTTACCCCGGGCAGCGTTGAGAAAGCAGGCAGCGAGTTTTACACTGAGTACAGTAGACTTTCATATAAAAAGCATGTTGTTGGGCATGTTGTTCAGTTCTTCAAACAGTGAGGCCTATTTACTGTTAATTTTATTGTTCCCTTCCAGAGTTTAGCGCCGTTTGCGCTTCCCCTTGCTGGATTAGTGGGCATGCATTCAGTCTATGGCCTACAACTCAAAGATCTTAAAGAATCCACTTCATGGATTTTGATACCGCCCTATAGAAACAGGTGAACAAGCCAAAGGCCTCTAGCCTGATGGTCTGAGTTATTGCAAGTCACTACACACACACCTGTAGAACAGGGCTGGCCGAGTGCAGTCGTGATGGGATGCAAACAGAGCATGTTGGCAGGATTTACCTAGCATTGCACACTCTGCTAGAATTATCACCTCTGGAGGTGATTAAATTAGCACCTGTGCAATGCTAAGGAAATCTCAAAAACTTGCACTGTTTTCAGACCTTGAGGAGTGTAGTTGGCCATCCCTGCTATAAAAGTCTCTGTGGAGGTAGTAAGGGGGCAACAGGAATCCTTGAGCCCTTTCACGACAACTGCGTCTCTCCTAGACCCTCTTAGGCCCTGTGCCCATGGTGCATTATTTGATGCAGATTTTGAGAATCTGCATCAAAATCTGCATGTCTATCCTGAGGCCAGCAAAGTCTATGACAGGTCAAATATGCTATGCACACATTGCCTTTTTGTTACCTTGGTTGTGGTTTAGATTTCTTTTTTCTACCCCAACATTTGCACCAAATCAGCAAGAAAAAAACACATTGGCACAGCATTACTGAACGCTCATAGACTTTGATGGCTTCAAATTAGGCATGAAGATTTTGATAGAGATTCTCAAAATCTGCTTCAAAAGAAAAATCAAACAATGTAGCATGGGTACTGGGCCTTACAATAATAAGATAGGTGTTGAGTTCAGAGAAAACATCTCCCATACACAGCGAGATAAGACACACAGGCACTTGTGAGAGTGCAACAAGTGGCAACAAGTGGTGCCATCACAAACAGTACTGCAGTTCAGACTCGAGAGGTCACAGAGAGGCTGTCCCTCAAGTTTAAACTGCAAGCACTTGCTGGCATCACCGCTCCTCACTAGAGATGAGCGGTGTTCGATTCGAAATGTTCACCAATCTCAAATTCAACCTGTTTTGGGCGATGTTCGAGTCATTCGGCAACTGCGAACAATTAGCTTGAAATCCGGCAATTTGAGGTTATGATCGATAACGCTTCGTTCAACCAAAAGCGTAACTGGCTTTTCACAGTAATACTGTTATTGAATATTAAGATCCAGTTTCAGTGTATAGTTTGTGGGGGAAATGGAAGGGGGGGGGCGGGGTTTAGATCAGTGCTGCTGAAATAATGCCGATCTCCATTTTTTTTCTCCTAACCGCATATACAGTGGGGCGATGCAGGCTGTCAGCCAATCACACACACAGCAAAATGCATTTTTTGCACACAAGCAAGGGCATGTGTACGTCACATGTCCTTGCCCTGTAAGACCCGACCATTTTCCCCATCGCCACCATTACTTCAGTGCTGCAGTTGTGTGTCAGTCAGACACTCCAGATTTCATTAATAATGTATATTTGAAAGTTTATTAAAATCTCTTCTCTACGTTATTATTGAATAAAAAGTTATACAGCGGTTACGCTTTAACATTGATGCAAGTGCATTCCAATTTTTTTTTTTTATTGGATTGCACTCAGTGTATTTATATGCAGATGTGAGCACACCCTGAAGTGTATGGTCACATTATCAAGATACTATTGTTTTTGACTTTTCTTTATTTGTCATTAATAAAGACAAGAGGCGAATGGGAGCCAAAGAGTTAAGTGTTCTGATTTGCAATGTATAGATAAGGAATATTTAAAGATTAAGTTATATATACTCCTATGTACTGTATGGGTAGAAATATATGCGAAAATGTATTCGTCAAATACAACATTTTACGGATCCTGTGTAACAGTCAGAGCCATCAGGTATATAATTGATTTCTTCTATGAAGTCTTTCTTAAGATGTGATACAGAAAGAGATAAGAGACAAAGGGTTCTTAAACATTATCTTTTGGTATATAAAATGGAGAATTTCAGCAGCTGTGCTAAAGTCATTTCAAAGAACCTATATTTGCATTCTTGTGAAGTGGATAAAAGTTTTGCCCTTTAATCAGTGATTGTCTGGATAGGTAGTTTTTATACAGCAATAGATAATTAAATTCTGCTTTTCTGTTTTCCTTGTTTCAAATTGCAATGATATTTCTAAGCACATCAGTTCTCTTACAAAGCAAATCGTCAGCTATCTCACTTATCTACAGCATTAAGATACTTATGTGCGGAAATATAAAAATAACCATTGCTGATGTTATCTAAGTGCATATCTGATGGAAAAATATTGAATCTATTGAGTTAACACTTACTACTTAGTAAAATAATACTGAAACAGATTTGACAAATGGATTTTTAAGAATCTTAATTCTGTTTTACCTTGGTTAATTGTTTAAGATTTTGAATAAACTATTCTAGAAGTGCACTGTGAGTCCATGCCATTTTCCAGACTTAAGAAGTAAATGATCAACAGAATCTCCGAGGTAAGTCATCAAAATGAGATCAATGGTGTCCATCACCAAGCCAAATTCAATGTAATTCTGAAAAGCCTCCAACTGTCTAAAAAAAGAGTTTTATAGCACTGTCTAAGGTATTTTAGGTATGCATTGAACCCTTTCAGCTCTTTAACTAAAGTAAAGCACAACTTTATTACTGTCCAAGTGCTCTTAAACTATATAACTAAGGCTGGTTTCACATCACGTTTTCCCGCAATCCGATGCTGTCCTTTGTAAATCGGATCGGATGCTCAAAATCAGATGCCACCGGTCCGATTTTTTAACAGAACCGATTTAAATGGGAGAGGGCTGTGGAGGGTCTTGGAGTTTGAGCATGCTTAATACAGAAATCGGATCCGATATCGGATCCGATTTTCCATCTGATCCGATCCCCATAGACCCCCCGATGCGATCTGATTTTTGCAGCGGAGTCCAAAATCGCAGCAGTCTATGATTTTGGCTGCTGCAGAAAATCGGACAGGATCGGATCGGAGGCAAATCAGATGCCATTGAGGGCAAATCCGATCCGATCCGTCCCCATAGGATAACATGGGGCCAAAATCGGATCTGATGCTGTCCGATTTACAATGGACAGCGTCGGATTGCGGTAAAACGTGATGTGAAACCAGCCTAAGGAAAGCGGATGGTAATCAGTAGAAACCAATAGCCTTTTTAATATCACACTGCAGTATCAGACTACTTATACTGTACAAAGAGTACAAAACATCTATTTTTCCGGCAGATTGTGACGCTAGTCACTATATGGAAAAGTTAAAGGGAACCTGTCAGATCTTTTAGCCGCCGTAACCTATCACTACCTGTCCCTGCAGCCTCCTACTACTTTCCTAACCAGCCCTCTATGACGTATATGGGATTTTTATATACTGTATATACTCACGTATAAGTCGAGTTTTTCAGCCCAAAAATTGGGCTGAAAAGTCCCCCCCCTCGGCTTATACGTGAGTCACTGTATACTGTATACATTGTATACAGTATACAGTCACCCCCCCATCAGTATACAGCCACCCCCCCCTTACTGGCCGCAATCCTGTAAAAGAATACATTAGTATACTTATCCCTGCCGCTGTCCCGCTGCCGCTGTCCCGCCGCCGCCATCGCGCTCCTCCGGCTTTATCCGTCTTCTTCCGGCTTCCTCCGGTGGGCGCAGGCAATGACATCATTGTCTGCTCGCCAGAGGAGGAAGCCGGAAGACGCTGGATGAAGACGGAGGAGCGTGATGGCGGCGGCGGGACAGCGGCAGCGGGACAGCGGCAGGGATAAGCATACTAATCTATTCTTTTACAGGATTGCGGCCAGTACGGAAGGGGGGCCTTTATACTGATGGGGGGGCCTGTATATACCACCGGGGCTGCTGCTGTATACTACCAATGGGACTGCTGTTGTATACTACCACTGGGGCTGCTGTATACTACCACTGGAGCGGCTGTATATACCTCTTGGGCTGCTGTATACTACCACTGGGGCTGCTGCTGTATATACCACTGGGGCCGCTGCTGTATACTACCACTGGGGAGGCTGCTGTATACCACACTGCTGGGGGCTGTATACTTGTGCTGGGGTCCACCCTCGGCTTATACACGAGTCAATAGGTTTTCCCAGGTTTTGGGGCAAAAGTAGGGGGGTTGGCTTATACACGGGTTGGCTTATACACGAGTATATACGGTATATATATATATAGAAATGTATTATGTGTATATATATACTAGATGATGGCCCGATTCTAATGCATTGGGTATTCTAGAATATGTATGTAGTTTATTTATGAAGATTTAAGAAAATTACAAAGCGAAGCTGGGTTTAAAACCTGCACCAATATCGATGATTGCTGGCAACTGGCCGGACGCAACCAATCAGCGAAGCGTGGTTGACATCCCGCGCCAATTTGCGGGCGGACTGTCACTGTTGTTGATTGGTCGTGGGCAGCTGGCCTGACCAATCAGCAACGCAGGATTTGCGTTACAGACAAACAGACAGAAGTAGACAATTATATAGTAGATACCTCCAGCAGTACCGGTGTGCATCGGTGCCAGTGTGCAGCTGTGCCGGAGTTCAGGATGGGGTCAGGGGACAGCAGCCCGGTGCGGGCAGGAAGGGGCCGGGAACAGTGGGCAGGAGGGGATCGGGGAAGAGTGGCCGGGTGCGGGCAGGAGCGGGTCGGGGTTGAGCGGCCGGGTGTGGGCAGGAGGGGACCGGGGAAGAGTGGCTGGGTGCAGGCAGAAGGGGGCCGGGGAAGAGCGGGCAGATGCGGGCAGGAGGGGGCCAGGGGGACAGCAACCGGGTGCGGGCAGGTGGGGGCCGGACAACAGCGGCCAGCTGCGGGCAGGAGGGGGTGGGGGGGGGGGTGGCTTAGCAGAGTATATGGCAGCTCAGTGGTTAGCAGAGTATATGGGGGCTCAGTGGTTAGCAGACTTTATGGCGGCTCAGTGGTTAGCAGAGTATACAGGGGCTCAGTGGTTACCAGAGTATACAGGGGCACAGTGGTTAGCACAGTATACGCTGGCTCAGTAGTTAGCACTGTATACGGAACCTCAGTGGTTAGCACTCTATGATGGCTCAGTGGTTGGCACTGTAAATGGTGGCTCAATAATTAGAACAGCAATGTGGTTCAGTGGTTGGCACTGTATATGGTGGCACAGTGGTTAGCATAGTATGGTGGCTCAGTGGTTAGCACAGTATGGTGGCTCAGTGGTTAGCACAGTATGGTAGCTCAGTGGCTAGCACAGTATAGTGGCTCAGTGGTTAGCACTGTATATGGTGGCTCAATTGTTAGCACAGTATGGTGGCTCAGTGGCTAGCACAGTATAGTGGCTCAGTGGTTAGCACTGTATATGGTGGCTCAATTGTTAGCACAGCATGGTGGCTCAGTGGTTAGCACAGTATGGTGGGTCAGTGGTTAGCACAGTATGGTGGCTCAGCGGTTAGCACTGTATGGTTGCTCAATGGTTAGCACAGCATGGTGGCTCAGTGTTTAGCAAAGTATGGTGGCTCAGTGGTTAGCACAGTATATGGTCGCTCAGTGGTTAGCACTGTACGGTGGCTTAGTGTTTAGCACAGTATAGTGGCTCAGTCGTTAGCACTATATGGAGGCAGAGTGGTTAACTCTGTATGGAGGCTTAGTGGTTAGCACTGTACGGTGGCTCAGTGGTTAGCACTGTACGGTGGCTCAGTGGTTAGCACTGTATGGTGGCTCAATGGTTAGCACTGTATGGTGGCTCAATGGTTAGCACTGCACGGTGGCTCAGTGGTTAGCACAGTATGGTGGCTCAGTGGTTAGCACTGCGCAGTGGCTCAGTGTTTAGCAAAGTATGGTGGCTCAGTGGTTAGCACAGTATATGGTCGCTCAGTGGTTAGCACTGTACGGTGGCTCAGTGTTTAGCATAATATAGTGGCTCAGTCGTTAGCACTATATGGAGGCAAAGTGGTTAACTCTGTATGGAGGTTTAGTGGTTAGCGCTGTATAAGGTGGCTCAGTGGTTAGCACTGTATGGTGGCTCAGTGGTTAGCACTGTATGGTGGCTCAGTGGTTAGCACTGCGCAGTGGCTCAGTGTTTAGCAAAGTATGGTGGCTCAGTGGTTAGCACAGTATATGGTCGCTCAGTGGTTAGCACTTTACAGTGGCTCAGTGTTTAGCACAGTATAGTTGCTTAGTCGTTAGGACTATATGGAGGCAGAGTGGTTAACTCTGTATGGAGGCTTAGTGGTTCGCACTGTATAAGGTGGCTCAGTGGTTAGCACTGTATGGTGGCTCAGTGGTTAGCACTGCGCAGTGGCTCAGTGTTTAGCAAAGTATGGTGGCTCAGTGGTTAGCACAGTATATGGTCGCTCAGTGGTTAGCACTGTACGGTGCCTCAGTGTTTAGCACAGTATAGTTGCTTAGTCGTTAGGACTATATGGAGGCAGAGTGGTTAACTCTGTATGGAGGCTTAGTGGTTAGCACTGTATAAGGTGGCTCAGTGGTTAGCACTCTATGGTGGCTAAGTGGTTAGCACTGTATATGGTGAATGAGTGGTTTGCACTGTATACGGTGACTCAGTGGTTGGCAATGTGTATGTTGCCTCAGTGGTTAGCACAGTATGGTGGCTCAGTGGTTAGCAGTGTATACGATGGCTCAGTGGTTAGCACAGTGCGGTGGCTCAGTGGTTAGCAAAGTGCGGTGGCTCAGTGGTTAGCACTGCACAGTGGCTCAGTGGTTACCACAGTATGGTGGCTCAGTGGTTAGCACTGCGCAGTGTCTCACTGTTTAGCAAACTATGGTGGCTAAGTGGTTAGCACTGTATACAGTGACTCAGTGGATAGCACTTTAAACGGTGATTCAGAGGTTGGCAATGTATATGGTGTCTCAGTGGTTAGCACAGTATGGTGGCTCAGTGGTTAGCAGTGTATATGGTGGCTCAGTGTTAGCACTGTATGGTGTCTCAGTGGTTAGCACAGTGTGGTGGCTCAGTGGTTAGCACAGTGCGGTGGCTCAGTGGTTAGCACAGTGCGGTGGCTCAATGGTTTGCACAATGCGGTGGCTCAGTGGTTTGCACAATGCAGTGGCTTAGTGGTTTGCACAGTGCGGTGACTCAGTGGTTTGCACAGTGCGGTGACTCAGTGGTTTGCACAGTGCGGTGGCTTAGTGGTTTGCATAGTGCAGTATCTCAGTGGTTTCCACAGCACAGTGGCTCAGTGGTTTGCACAGGGTGGTGGTTCAGTGATTTACACAGCATGGTAGCTCAGTGGTTTGCACAGCGCGGTGGCTCAGTGGTTTGCACAGCGCAGTGGCTCAGTGGTTTACACAGCATGGCGGCTCAGTGGTTTGCACAGTGCGGTGGCTCAGTGGTTTGCACAGCGCACTGGCTCAGTGGTTAGCACTGCACGGTGGCTCAGTGGTTAGCACTGCGCGGTGGCTGAGTGGTCAGCGCAGGATGGAGGCAGAGTGGTCAGCACAGGATGGAGGCAGAGTGGTCAGCGCAGGATGGAGGCAGAGTGGTCAGCGCAGGATGGAGGCAGAGTGGTCAGCGCAGGATCGAGGCAAAGTGGTCAGTGCAGGATGGAGGCTCGGTCATCAGGGCAGGATGGAGGCTCAGTGGTCAGCGCACGATAAAGGCTCGGTGGTCAGCGCAGGATGGAGGCCCGGTGGTCAGCACAGGATGGAGGCTCGGTGGTCAGCACAGGATGGAGACTCGGTGGTCAGTGCAGGATGGAGGCTCGGTCATCAGGGCAGGATGGAGGCTCAGTGGTCAGCGCACGATGGAGGCTCGGTGGTCAGCGCAGGATGGAGGCCCAGTGGTCAGCACAGGATGGAGGCTCGGTGGTCAGCACAGGATGGAGGCTCGGTGGTCAGTGCAGGATGGAGCTTCAGTAGCAGTAGGGGGTGACAGAAAGCTTGGGCCTCCCTGCGCTGCGGATTCCAGCCCCCAGCTGCCCAGTTGTACTAGGCTTGACATAGAAATAACACGAAGCCCCACGCACTTTTTTTATTATTATTTCATGAAATTCATGAAATAATATAAAAAAGGGCTTCCCTATATTTCTGTTTCCAGGCAGGTGCAAAAAGGCAGCTGGGGGCAGCCCATTCCTGCCTGCTGTACCTGGCTGGCGTACAAAAATATGGTGAAGCCCATATTGAAATTTTTACTAAAAATCCATAAAAAAATCCAAAAGAAAGGGACTGCATCTTTATTAACCCCTCGACTATCTACTCTGTCACAGAGTTGATGGTCAAGTGGTTAATAAAGATGCAGTGCCTTTTATTTATTGTTTTAACAATTTTTCAGAAAGATTTCGACGTGGGCTTCACTGTCTTTATGTATTCCAGTTGGGTACAGCAGGCAGCAACAGGTGTTCCCCATATGCTATAAAAGCTGCCATTCTCCCAGGAGAATGACAGGTCATTACCTCAGTAGGGTGATGGCAGGTCATGATCCTTGGTTCATAAAGCGTCAATTGTGATCCCATGATGGGATCACAATTAACCCTTTGTGAACCAAGGATTTTGAGCTGCCATGACCTCACTGAGATCATGAGCTGTCAGTCTATGTGCAGACAGAAAAGTCTCAGAAAAGTCTCTGCATAGACTGACAGCTCATGACCTCAGTGAGGTCCTGGCAGGTCAGGATCCTTTGTTCACAAAGGGTCAATTGTGATCACATCATGGGATCACAATTGACCCTTTGTGAATCAAGGATCCTGACCTGCCATTACCTCACTGTGGTCACGACCTGTTATTCTGTTAGCAGACAGAGCAGTCTCTGCATAGACTGACAGCACATGATCTCAGTGAGGTCATGGTAGGTCGGGATCCTTGGTTCAAAAAGGGTCAATTTTGATCCCACCATGGGATCACAATTGACCCTTTGTGAACAAAAGATCCTGACCTGCCATGACCTCGCTGATGTCATGAGCTGACTATTAGCAGACAGAGCATTCTCTGCTCTGTCTGCGCATGCTGCCGGCAGACAGCGCAGGGACCAGAAGGAGCCGCACCAGTGGGATGAGGTAGGGAGATCGGGGGATGACAGGGGGGGGGGAACAGGGGGCAGGGTGCATTAAGTCCCACATGTCACGTCGGAGAGGATTCCACAGGAGGAGGATGCCGGCGGCAGCTTCCTGAGCGCTGCGGCGCTATTTTAGAGGAAGGAGGAGGTCGGGATGCAGGGGGGGGGAAACGGGGAGCAGGGTAGTGCACTAGGTCCCTCTCCGATGTGACATGAGGGGATTACAGGCTCTGTACCGGTACCGGGAGCTGTGTACCTGTACTGGGAGACAGGGCAGACATTTCTCTGTCATGCCACAGGTGTGATCCTGTGGCATGACAGAGAAATCATTGTTTTTTACTGGCGATTCTATATATATTTAGGTGCTCACGGTTATGCACCGGTAAACGATGCATAACCGTGATCACAAAGCCGGTATCGGTAAAAACCGGCCTGATTTATAATCTGCAGGCATATATATAGATGCAGTACTATTTCTACCAGTGTTAGTGCACTTAAACACAGTTTAGATATATAAATGTAGATACATAAATATAAGTAGCACTATTTAGTGATTAAATATGAAAAAAGCATGCTATTGCTTTCTGATGTCAGCCTTCCAGTCTATTCTCGAAGAGGTTAATTTTGATTCCAACCAGGCAAAGATTGCTAATAAGTAATACCTTTCCTTCCTCTTTAGGCCTACATTCTCCATTACTCGCAGGTATGAGACAGTCTATAAAATGTATCCAAATTGTGCCAGAAAATAGGTAGGAAAGAATCTAGGGACCCAGTTAACAAGACACACCTCAACGTGGTGACTGGGTGGTTTATTAATGCGCATTTATAAAGCTAAGTGTCTTCTTTAACCTTTTTAGCTTAGCTGCAATTTTTTTTTTTCATATTTAATCACTAAATAGTGCTACTTATGTTTATATATTTATAACCTGCAGGGTCTCAGCTACCCCCGGTAGCTGAAACCCCGGAGATTTTCGGCCACTGGGGGGCACTACAGGGCCTTTTCTGTTCTGACTTATTTTCACGTCAGAACAGAATAAGGACCCTGTTTTGCTGCCGTATATATATAAAGTGGGCCATCACTAAGGTGTTAAATAGGAGGTGCCATTGTCATGTGACAGGAACAGGACCTGTTGAAGTGATACAGCCCCGCAATAAGGCAGACATCGTCTGCTGATCCTCACTCCCTCTCATCGCTGAATCTATCATCTACATATGACGTTTGAATAAAGGATCATTGAATTATGGTGATTGCCGCATAGCTTTTTCTTCTATATTGTTTTATATTAATTTGCAAATACTATCACTAGCATAGTGGGATGATAATGTGGCGCACCTCTGCTCCCATGTATGCCAATATCATCCTGGGATGGTAATAGTCATGGGCAAGCCCGAACAGTAAAGTTTGGGATCTGTACTAAACTGTTATCTTTGGGAACCCCAAAGAAGTCTGTGTTACAATTCAAGATCTGGTTTGGCACGGAAGCTATGAAAATAAGTAAAACAGTGATTAAACAGAAGTATACTTACCAAGGATCGCACTCTTGTACTTCTGGCTCGCTCATTAACTTCCTGATAATTCAGTGCACTGGTTCCAACAGCCAATCAAAGATGTCTACTGTCCGTTACAGCATTTGTAATTGTGCTGGCATCTGTGAGTAGTTGCCTGTAGTAATGAATCTGCTGTCATAGGAGAGTAAAAAGAAATAAATAATTTTAAAACATTTATGTAGGTCTTTATTGTATTTTTTGTTTCTCAGCACAGATAATGCAGACTGTTGCAGGCTGATACCCTCTTCTGCCTGGCTTTACCTTGGCTGGCATTCAAAAATACATGGGAGACCATTATTGTTTTTTCACTATTTAAAAAAAAAATTTTTTTGAAATGTGTGGGCTGTGTCCTGTTTTTGATTGCAAGCCAAGGTAAAAACCAGGCCAGGCAGCTGGGGGGCTGGTGTTTTTAGCGTGGTGAGGCCCAAATTTATTGGGCTCTAAAGGCTACAGAATAGCAGCTCACAGTGTCCTCAGAAATTGGCGCATATATTAGAAGCAAGCTCAACTGAGTACACAGCACTAGTTTCCCATGCTGTGAACTCAGTTAAACCTTCTGCTGGATTGCAAGACAGCTGTGCTGCTATGTCACGCAATCTGTAAGTAGGGTCACCTGAGTTCACTAAATACAGCGAGGAGCCCTCAGTGATTAAGCGATTGACATCACCACTCTCCACGGCACTACGTGTTATCTCAGAGACTGCAGCAATAGGACACTTGATCCATTGCTGCAGTCTCTGGATGTAGCAGAGTCACAATCATGTGATTTGCTGGATATCACTGTGGATTACCATTGGAGGGTGTGTTTTGGGGTAATAAATGGGATAATGAGGGTTGTCTGTGTTTTATTTCAATTGAAGTACTTTTCTCTGTGTGAGTGCTTTTTAACCGATTACAGAGGTTTGATAATGTGCAGGTCTCATAGAAGACAACTGTCAATATTCTTAGCTGTCGTTAACCCCTTCTGTCACCCCAAAGCCACCACACCAGGGCATTGGGAAGAGCCTGTTAAAGCAGCAAGAATTGGTGCTTCTAATGAATGCACCAATTTCTAGGGCAGCTGTGAGTTGCTATTCTGAAGCTTGGGGGGCCCAATAACTATGAGTCTCACCACACTGAGAATATCAGCTGCTTTATCTTCACTGAGAATCAAAAATACGGTAACGCCCTACATAATGTTTTTTAAAAATACCTATTTATTTTTACACTCCTATGATGGCATGTTTATTGCCACAGGCAAACAATCATAGATGCCAGTACAATGAGTGTGGGGTGCAACAGACAATCAATAATTGTAATTGGCTCTTGGAGTCAGTGCAGTGAATTATCAGGAAGTTAGTGAGTGACCTAGTGAGGGGCGCAACAGCCAAAAATCAGGAAGTGAATCATTGGCTCGAAGTACAAGCACATGGTGCTCGGTAAGCATAACGCTGCTGTTTGATTACTGTTTTGCTTATTTTTACAGTTCTCCGAGCACACCTAGAGACAATTTTATAACGTTAAAGTCTAAGTTCAGGGAAAGGGCTCAAGTATGGATCAAGTCTAGTCCCGAACGTGGACTTTAAAAAAAAGCTTTAAACCCGAACATTGATAGGTTTGCCTATTTCTATTGGTAATAATAATCTTTAATCAACAATCAATAATGTTTCAAAATATGGAGTTTTTTGGTGCCTATGGTTACTTATTTTTTAGGTGCATTATGTTAATGATATCATCATCATCCCATAGTTGGGAGGGAGGGAGTAAGGCATTTATGGCCTTTGTTGCACATTTTAACCCCTTTACCCATGACCTGTTTTCACCCTAATGACCAGGACATTTTTTTTAATTCTAACCAGTGTCACTTTATAAGGTTATAACTCTTAAATGCTTCAATGAATCCCAGTGATTCTGAGATTTATTTTTTGACACATATTGTATTTCTTGTTCATGTAAATTTAGTACTACATATTTTGTAGTTTTTTTGTGAAAAAAAATCTGAAACTTATAAATTTATACAATTTCGCAAATTTCACATTTTCACTTTTTATACCTTTAAACCAAAGTTATATCACACAAATTAATGAATACATAAAATTTCTCACATGTCTAATTTACATCAGCACAACTTTTAAACACATTTTTTTGTTGGGAGGTTAGAAGGGTTGAAAAATTTATCAGAAATTTCTAATTTTTCCTATAAAATTTACTAAACTATTTTTTAGGAATCACATCATTTTTAAAATGACTTTGAGAAGCCTATATGATTGAAAATTCCCAAAAGTAAGATCATTCTGAAAACTGCATCCCTCACACTACTAAACACCACATTCAAGAAGTTTATCAACCCTTCAGGTGCTTCTAAAGCAATTTGGTAGGAAAAAAATTACATTTTACTTTTTGCAACAAAAATATTACTTTAGCCTCAAGGGGAACAGGAGAAATTGAATCATACTATTTGATGTGAAATTCCTTTTGAGTCCAGTGATACCCCATATGTGTTGGTAAATGTGCACTGCAGGGCTTGGAAGGGAAGGAACGCCCTTTGACTTTTTGAACGGAAAATTGTCTGTAGTCGTTAGATGACACCATGTCACTTTTAGAGAGCCGCTGATGTGCCTAAACAGTGGCAATTCATCAAGTTGTGCAGTGTGGATATGTCCTCTTTAGAGATGTCTTAAATGTACTGGATATATATTTTGAAACTGATATTTTTCATCTTGTTGAAAGATAAAAATGCAGCACTAACCATATGATGGCTGACCTATTACATAAAATTAAGAAAAAAAATTGGCTTTTAATGCTAAGTAGATCTTACAAAATTCAAATTGGCAAAATTCCATAATTCATAGCAAAGTTAATCTCTGCAAATTGTTGTTGCTTATTATGCTTTGGAATCTTTCCAGACATCAAAACATAATATATGTAAGAAGTAAAAAGCCAAAAAAGCTTATACTAATCTGCCTCACGGGTCACTTGTTAGGCCTAACCACTCCTCATTGACCAACTTCAAACACGTAAAGTGATCTTCAAAGTCTGGTCGTGCCAGCAAGTTCTAACCTTGAGTAAGTATGCCATAATAGAAGAGGTAGCTGTGAGAATTGTATGCAGTGAAGAGAGAGAATGTCCGCTGAATCCTCATGAAGCAAACTTAGAAAACTCCCTTTTAACTCATCTCTACTTGATATGTTTCTGCAGGAATGGATGGAGCACTCTTGTACACTTATGAGTCCGTCTCGTGCATCGTAAGGTGCTACTAATCAACAGGCAACCTTGACACAACAATCTCACCAAAAAATTTGACAAGTGTCCAGGGCTGTGGTGTGGCGTTGGAAGAAAATGCACCTGCCAGACGATTTCACTTCTTTCAAACTAGCAACACTGGCCTTCAAATCAGCCCTCACCTCTGCTAAACGGACCTACTTCAAAAACCTTGTATCTTCCTTAGCCTAGGGTCACACATAAGCCCTGAATCGGTTATTTGCATCAGTTTTTCAACTTTAGAATTCTAAGTCCAAAAACTGATGCTGTTAATGGATCCTGGACTCAAGTGTGACTGCTCTGCTATGCGTTTTTTTACAGGACCCAAAAAATGGTACAAGCAAAATTTTTTGGGTGCAGTAGAAAAAATGATCTTTTTTTTTAGGTGCAGTAAAAAACGGATTAGTTTTTTTAACATGGGGCCCTATGGGAAATGGATCCGGTGAAAAATGGCACATCCATTAATGGATCCATTTTTTTCTAGCATTTTTTGGCAAAAAATTGCAAAGTCCAAAAAATGCATAGCTGCACAGGAGGCTCAAAAAACTGCCTAAATAAGTGGATTTGTTAGTGGATCCATTAAAAAAAACTGCCATGTGTGAACCTAGCATTATTCTACAACCTCAAACAACTGTTCAGCACATCTATCTCCCTCCTCCACCCACCACTTCCCCATCAAGACACCTCCCCACAAATGCGTGTTGACATTGAGCACACTATGGATCCTGAACCGCAGGAGATTCCTGGTTATACCGAAATCTGTAGACAGAGAGTTAGGCTGGGGTCACAGTAGCATTTTTCACATGCATTTTTGGAGACCTGCGTTTTCAAAAACGCAAGTAAAAAACGCACCCATAGGCCCCCATGTTAAAAAACGCATGCCCTAATAGCCAAAAAGCATGTGTGACAGTCCCATGCGTTTTTGGTGCTTTTCCAAAAACGCATGCGTTTTTTAATATGGAGCCTTATGGGAAACGCATGCAAAAATGCATGTACAATTAGTGCCATTCAAAAACGCATGCGTTTTTTTAACATGGGCTCCTGTGGGAAATGCATGTGTTTTTGAATGGCACTAAAAGGTACTAATTGTACATGCGTTTTTGCATGCGTTTTCCATAGGGGCCCATGTTATAAAAATGCATGCGTTTTCTTCAAAAACGCATGCGTTTTTCAAAACGCACCAAAAAATAGTACATGTACTATTTTTGGGTGCAGATTCCAAAACGCAGCCAAAAACGCAGGGAGCCATCAGAGACCTTAAAAAACTCATGATGACATGAAAAACGCATGTAAAAAAGCATGCGTTTTTAAATGGCACTAAAAAAACGCATGTCAACTGTGACCACAGCCTAACACTGATTTTCTCTAAGGAGCCACTTCCCACTGCTTTTTCATTGGATATTAACACCATGACCATGTGTTTGGATAAGACAGTGAGGCTGGGGTCACACAAAGAAGTCCGTTTTTGGAAGTGATTTTCATCACCAATCCGTTTTTATAGGGTGCTTTTTGGGCCTCCTGCACCCCTGAACGTTTTTGGACTTAGTCATTTTTTCATTAAAAACGCAAATGCGTTAACGCAGGTGCCTATATGTGCCATGCGTTAACGCATGCGTTTCCCATAGGGCCCCATGTTGAAAAGACGCATGCGTTTTTTAACTGATGCCAAAAACGTTGCTAGCAACGTTTTTGGCTCAAAAATGGACAGAGCAATGTTTTGAGGTCCAGAAAAAAACGGACAGGGTGTTTATTACATCCAATCCGTTTTTCTGCCAGTGTTTGGACTTAGAAAAAAAAATGACAAAAATGAAGCCAAAAATGGACCAAGGGCTTATGTGTGACCCCAGCCTGACTCAACATTTCAAGGTATGGTGGGATCTGACTACACTTGAAAATATGTGGGACATAATATAATACAGAGGGGACTACGGTTGAAAAAGTTGGCCACTACAGCCTTCGGTGATGATTTTAACAAAGAGTGGAACTTTATACTTTCTGAATGCTCTTTAAGTTTAATGGGTCTCATTATAAGGGAGGAGACTAAAGGTACTGTCACACGTTGCAATATTGCTAGGCATTTCACTGGCAATTTGCTGGTTACAGTGAAATCATGGACACATTGTTCCATTTGTACACAGCAACAAAATAGAACAATGTGTCCATGATTTCACTGCAACCAGCAAATTGCCAGTGAAATTGCCTAGCAATATTGCCCCGTGTGACAGTACCTTAAGAAAATCAATGACTTGAAGATTAAAATTGATGAGCTAAGAGAGGCTCTTGAAATCAATAAATCTCATCATGATTTTAATTTTTTGAACCGAAAATTGAAATGTAACATCCCGTAGAGGACAACATCACCCGCTTGAAGCGTTCAAAATTTGAACGAGATTGCCTTGATTACCAACATGGAACTGTGCATAACTGGAACCGTAATCCTGACAAAAATCCTAAATCTATCCTGAAAAGGACCAAATTCCCCACATGAGAGACAAGTTAGCTTTGATTCCATCGTTACTGATGTGACTGATCTTTCCTTCTCCACTATATCACTGCCTCACTCCACACACCAGAGGCCCCTGGATATAATCATTTCAATCCCCCAAAAAATGGGGGAGAATGAAGGCTTGAAAATGAAAATCAGCAGCATCCATATCCATCTGGTCAATGGAGAAGGAGGTATTGAAGGAAAGTAAAGGGGACGTTGCTGTATTGAATTTATCCGCTTATATTTTGTCTGCTATTCCAATAGAGGTGTTGAGTAAAGTGTTAAATTTTATGCCCACTTACAAAGGTGACTTGTTTCAAACTATTAAAGACACAAATAGCCTCTTGCGAGCATTAATGGTGAAGTGGCATTTTTTTCAGAGTGATCATGAAAAAATTGAACTGGTGGCGAGAGAGATGGTTGATGAAATTAATCTCATTCTTTTGTTTTAAAAAATTTGATGAACAGGTCACAATTAAATCACTGCTGGAACTAAACAATATTCCTGTGGGGTTTCCACCCAAACAGGATATTAATATGAGGGCAACCCAATCCATACTATTACAGTATGCATGTGTTCCAGACTGTTGTTGAAAAAGACCGGAAAAACCTATTTGATAGCAATATTGACATTAAGCCCAAACAGAATTTCACTCGAGAGCAATGGAATTCGCTAAATTACCTCAAACTTAATTCCTCTATAGTCATCAGACCCTCTGACAAGGGGGGAGTTGTAGTGGTTTTGTAAAGTTTATTATATTGAAGAGAAATCCTGAAATTGTTATCTGACCGGACCACTTACCTCCATCTCTGTACAGGCCCAGTATCTGCATATAAAGATGAACTAAAAAATGTATTACTTGAAGGTGTCTCTTTGGGGGTCATTGATATGAAGGCAGCTGATTATTTGGTGAAAGACAATCCTATTTGTCCCATCATGCACGTGTTGCCAAAGATTCACAAGGAAATTTTTCCTCCACCTTTTCGCTCTATCGTTTCAGAGATTGGTTCCCAGAATGAACGTCCATCCGAATGGGTAAATGTTAGCTTACAACCATTGGTCACCTCAATGATGGGATATATCAAAGACACCAAACACCTTTTGCAATGCTTTTAACACTTAAAATGGGAGGAGGATTTTGTGTGGGCTACATTTGATGTCACAGCCTTATATTCAAGCTTACCGTATATACTTGTGTATAAGCCAACCCGTGTATAAGCCGACCCCCCTACTTTTGCCCCCAAAACCTGGGAAAACCTATTGACTCGTGTATAAGCCGAGGGTGGACCCCAGCACAGGTATACAGCCCCCAGCAGTGTGGTATACAGGCCTCCCCAGTGGTAGTATACAGCAGCCTCCCCAGTGGTAGTATACAGAAGCCTCCCCAGTGGTAGTATATAGCAGCCTCCCCAGTGGTAGTATACAGGCCCCAGCAGTATTACAGCAGCCTCCCCAGTGGTAGTATACAGGCCCCAGCAGTATTACAGCAGCCTCCCCAGTGGTATATACAGGCCCCAGCAGTATTACAGCAGCCTCCCCAGTGGTATATACAGGCCCCAGCAGTATATACAGCAGCCCAGTGGTATACAGCAGCCCCAGAGGTATATACAGCAGCCCCAGTGGTATATACAGCAGCAGCCCCAGTGGTTAGTATACAGCAGCCCCAGAGGTGTATACAGCCCCAGTGGTACTATACAGCAGCCCCAGTGGTAGTATACAGCAGCCCCAGTGGTAGTATACAGCAGCCCCAGTGGTAGTGTAAAGCAGCCCCAGAGGTAGTATACAGCAGCCCCAGAGGTATATACAGCAGCCCTAGTGGTGTATACAGCAGCCCCAGAGGTATATACAGCAGCCCTTAGGTAGTATACAGCAGCCACAGTGGTGTATACAGCAGCCCCAGAGGTAGTATACAGCAGCCCCAGAGGTATATACAGCCCCAGAGGTATATACA
This sequence comes from Allobates femoralis, assembly GCA_033576535.1. Classification (NCBI taxonomy): domain Eukaryota; kingdom Metazoa; phylum Chordata; class Amphibia; order Anura; family Aromobatidae; genus Allobates; species Allobates femoralis. Next base: position 241,546,300 of record JARQOC010000003.1, read on the forward strand.
GCAGCCCTAGTGATGTATACAGCAGCCCCAGAGGTATATACAGCTGCCCTTAGGTAGTATACAGCAGCCCCAGTGGTGTATACAGCAGCCTTCCCAGTGGTAGTATACAGCAGCAGCCTTCCCAGGGGTAGTATACAGCAGCAGCCCCAGGGGTAGTATACAGCAGCAGCCCCAGAGGTAGTATGCAGCAGCAGCCCCAGGGGTGTATACAGCAGCAGCTCCAGGGGTAGTATACAGCAGCAGCCCAGGGGTGTATACAGCAGCAGCCCCAGGGCTGTATACAGCAGCAGCCCCAGGGCTGTATACAGCAGCAGCCCCAGGGCTGTATACAGCAGCAGCCCCAGGGGTGTATACAGCAGGAGCCCCAGGGCTGTATACAGCAGCAGCCCCCGGAGGTATACAGGCCCCCCCATCATGATCCAGGGCCCCCCCCTTGCGCGGCACACCTGTAAAGTAAAATCATACTTATCAGTGTCCTGTCGCGCCGTCCCGCCGCTTGCCGACATCACGATCCCGGGCTTCATTCCGCGTCTTCCGGCTTCCGGCTTCCTGTGGTCGCGGGCAATGACGTCATTGCCCGCGACCACAGGAAGGCGGAAGACGCGGAATGAAGCCCGGGATCGTGACGTCAGCAAGCGGCGGGACGGCGCGACAGGACACTGATAAGTATGATTTTACTTTACAGGTGTGCCGCGCAAGGGGGGGGGGCCCTGGATCATGATGGGGGGGCCTGTATACCTCCGGGGTCTGCTGCTGTATACTTATACTCGCGTATAAGCCGAGGGGGGACTTTTCAGCCCAAATTTTGGGCTGAAAAACTCGGCTTATACGCGAGTATATACGGTACCTCATCCGGAAGCAATGTCCTGCCTTTCACACATACTATACAGACAACGGATGTACAATGATGACACCAACAGATTTCTTATTATGGCGGGTCACTTTTTGTTGACCAAAAACTATTTCAAATTTGATGGTGTTTTTTACCTTCAGCAATGTAGATGCCCAATGGGGGCGAAATGTTTGCCCTCATTGGCGAATCCATGCATGCACATCTGGGAGCAAAAATACTTGTATACATTAGAAAATCCTTTCTTGTCCAATATCCTATGGCATGGGAGATATATAGACAACCCGGTCTTAATTTAGACCGGGTCATCTATTGTATCCCTACCAGCGGATTTGGACAATTTGTTTGCATTACATCAACAATAATATCCATTTAACTTGAGGTTCAACCTGGGTCATTTTGGCGGTTTTGTACCTTTTTTGGATTTATATCTGACAGGTGACGCTGCTTCAAAACGTATATTTACATCATGATACTGCTAGCCCATCAGTGGCAATTCTGACGCGGGCAATGAGAAATTGTACTACCTCTCAGGATTACCATAGAGAAAGAAAGATTATTTCTAATTGTCTGTAGGTTAGAGGTTACAAAATGTGGAAGTATAAGAAAAACCATCACTTAACAGTAAGTGCCTACTCCCATGAGGATCATGGGGAAACAAGCATCCTCGTATTAGAAGATGCAAACCAAAGAGAAAACGAGGATTTCAATGCAAATGTATATTTTATTTGATACTGGACACACAACAGAAAAACATCAAAAGGGGACAAGATATTGCACAACCCCAGATAATCACACAGTATTATAGGTCCAAGAAAAGAAGCACATGAAAATATTGCACCTATGCCGAGGCCACAAAGAAAACTGCCACCCATTAAAGGGAAAGATGAATATCTGTATATGGCGTAAAGATGGGCCAGAGAAAGTGCATGGTATAGTGCATGGTATAGTGCCAGGATTAAGTTACCTGCCTAGAGGTGAAGTCCGGAGCTGCTGTGGGAGGATCCCTACAGCCGTTTCGCAAGCACCACTGCCTGCTTCTTCGGGGGGGGAGTGTAGTGATCCGTGCCAACAGGGCTGTTTTATACACGCCTGCCATCCTAGCTTCCTCATGGTGACGCAGGCGGAGGGTGGAGCTTCAACTCGGCGGCCTGTATACTACCACTGGGGCCTGTATACTACCACTGGGGAGGCTGCTGTATACTACCACTGGGGAGGCTGCTGTATACCACTGGGGCTGCTGTGTATACTGCTGGGGCCTGTATATACCACTGGGGAGGCTGCTGTATACTACCACTGGGGTGGCTGCTGTATACCAGTGGGGCTGCTGTATATACTGCTAGGGCCTGTATATACCACTGCGGAGGCTGCTGTATACCACTGGGGCTGCTGTATATACTGCTGGGGCCTGTATATACCACTGGGGAGGCTGCTGTATACCATCACTGTGGAGGCTGCTGTATACCACTGGGGTTGCTGTATATACTGCTGGGGCCTGTATATACCACTTGGGAGTCTGCTGTATACCACTGGGGCTGCTGTATATACTGCTGGGGCCTGTATATACCACTGGGGAGGCTGCTGTATACTACCACTGGGGAGGCTGCTGTATACTACTGTGGCTGCTGTATATACTGCTGGGGCCTGTATATACCACTGGGGAGGCTTCTGTATACTACCACTGGGGAGGCTGCTGTATACTACCACTGGGGAGGCCTGTATACCACTGGGGGGCCTGTATACCACACTGCTGGGGGCTGTATACCTGTGCTGGGGTCCACCCTCAGCTTATACATGAGTCAATAGGTTTTCCCAGATTTTGGAGCAAAAGTAGGGTGGTCAGCTTATACACGGGTCGGCTTATACACGAGTATATACGGTACTTTAATATCATGAATCACATCATAGGAAAATAAATATTGATTCATCCACTTTTAGATTCTGTGCACCATATAGTACTAACTACCACAATATAGTTGCCATCATTACGAAAAATTTACCGATCCTGTATCAGGAAGAAACTCGGACAAAAATCTTAAAGAATGGGTGGAGATCCGTGACTCGTTGATATAAAGATTTGGGCAGTTTTTTATCTCCAAGTATATTTTCTAGCAAAATAAAGCTGTTTAGCTAAAGGTCGGTTTACAAGTAGCATACAAGGACGAAGTATCGTATGATCCACGCTGCTACCAAAGGAAGACCATAAAGTCTATAGTGTTAGTATTATATAAATTAGGATATTTCCCTGAGGAAGGAGCCAGGAGGGGCTCCGAAACACGTAGGATTAAAGAGTTATCTTCAACCAGACGATCCATTGTCCTGGTTTTCCTTTGGTAGCAGCGCGGATCATACGACACTTCGTCCTTGTATGCTGATTTCTGACCGCGGTGACCCGTGGATGTGTGGATCCAGCAGCAGCTACCAACTAAGCGTTCATACTGGTTGTGGGTTTACACAACCAGATCAGGTGAGCAGGCCCTTGTCGCCATACATATACCTCTATATATTAGAAATAAGACCCTATTGTGCATTTGTCTAATTTTTTTAGGTTTACAAGTAGCGACATTGCTAATTATGTTGCTGCAACTTGTGACAATGCAGCGATCTCGTAGCGACGTTGCTGCGTGTGACATCCCGCAACGATCAGCGATCAACTTGCTGATCACTGATCATTGCGGAACGGCCAAGGCCGTTTTTCGGTCGCTGGTCTGCCGCTGTCACGCACGCATCGGCATTTGTGACAGGGGCAGCAACCAGCTAACCTGATGTGTTCCCTGGTAACCAGGGTACACATCAGGTTACTAAGCAGAGCTCTGCGCTTAGTAACCCGAAGTTTATCCTGGTTACCAGCATTCTCCCCCTTACCTCAATATCGTGGAAAAGAATATTTTATATTCTTTTCCACGAGGTCGGTACACAGCTGGCCGATCGCTGGTGAGTCTGCCTGTGTGACAGCTCACTAGCGATCAGATAGCGATGTCTCAGCGATCCCGATTGTTGGTGGGATCGCTGGGACATCGCAACGTGTAAACCGGCCTTAACACACAAGGGAATGTTTAAATGCGGGGGAACGCGGTGCAACCTTTGTAAATTTATAGACAGAAATTATTGTTTTTACAATACCAACACAGGAAAATCTTTCAAGATCTCCTCTTTTAATAATTGTAACACTACACAATGCAGAGATCTCGTAGCGACGTTGCTGAGTGTGACATCCCGCAACGATCAGCGATCAACTTGCTGATCACTGATCATTGCGGAACGGCCAAGGCCGTTTTTTTCGGTCGCTGGTCTTCCGCTGTCACGCACGCATCGGCATTTGTGACAGGGCAGCAACCAGCTAACCTGATGTGTTCCCTGGTAACCAGGGTACACATCAGGTTACTAAGCAGAGCTCTGCGCTTAGTAACCCAAAGTTTATCCTGGTTACCAGCATTCTCCCCCTTACCTCAATATCGTGGAAAAGAATATTTTATATTCTTTTCCACGAGGTCGGTACACAGCTGGCTGATTGCTGGTGAGTCTGCCTGTGTGACAGCTCCCTAGCGATCAGATAGCGATGTCTCAGCGATCCCGATTGTTGGTCGGATCGCTGGGACATCGCAACGTGTAAACCGGCCTTAACACATAAGGTAATGTTTAAATGCGGGAGAACGCGGTGCAACCTTTGTAAATTTATAGACAGAAATTATTGTTTTTACAATACCAACACAGGAAAATCTTTCAAGATCTCCTCTTTTAATAATTGTAACACTACACATCTTGTATACATGGCGACTTGCACACTTTGCCAAAAATATTACATTGTCTGTACAATGCGCCCTTTAAAGAAACGGCTTGCCGAGCATATTTCCGGCACTGGTCCGCAGTCTAGTGCAGGCGAATCTGTGTCAGGTTTATCTCATCAGTTTAAAGAATGACATGCGAACATGGAGGAGTTAACTGTTAAAAGTACTGAACAATTAAACAAGAAGAGTGAACATAGGAAAAGTTGGTAGTTTAATTTGGAAACTTTAACTTCCAAAATTCAGCCACATTTTTTCTGCTGCCCTAACCCTTGTGTATGTTTTTTTTTACTAAACTACACTGGTTTGAGTGAACAATAAAACAAGAAAGGTGAACATAAGTAAATTTGGTAGTTTAATTTGATAACTTTCATTTCCAAAATTTGGCCATTTTTTTATGCTGACCTATCCTTTGTGTATGTCGTTTACTTGTGCAATTTGATGACTGTTATTTACAATCTATGATGCTTCATAATGTTCCTTTCTTTCACTGTTCTATGATGTGTTAGATTTTTTCTTGTTGGATTACAGTGCCCGTATTTTTTTTGTTGGATTACAGTGCCCGTATGTATATGACATTGTATATTGCTCTCGGTTCCCCTGTTTTTTCCCCCCTTCCCCATACCTGTTTTTCTTTCCTTCCCAGGGTTTCAAGGGTTAAGTCTTCTAACTCGATAGTTAAAAGTTATTACAGGTGTGTGTTTTTATGGGGTGTATTTAAGCAAGTGATTTGTAAGAAAGTGTTGTGCCTATGAATAAGACTATGTGTCGAAACATGTCAGGCTTGACCGCATGGCTTGTAGTGCATTTTTAATGGGACCTGAATAAAATTTACTTCTGATGCTTTGAAGAATCGTCCGGGATTCTTTCTTCCCTCCGACCTCCCTCATCTTTGCTGAGGACATCACCACATACTTCAAAAATAAGAACAACTAAACAAGGCAAACCTTTATTGTTCCACCACCACAACCCCTCCATATACCAGGACCCTTCCCCCATAACCTCCCTTTCTTTTACTGAAGGAGAGCTTACTCATCTCCTCTCCAAATCACACCTCACCACTTGTGCACTTGACCCCATCCCTTCCTACCTCTTTCCCAACCTCAGTAACATACTCATCCCATCCCTAACCCACCTCTTCAATGTATTGCTAACTTCTGGTACCTTCACCTCTGCTGTCAAACACACCATCACGCCCATCCTCAAAAAGCCAAACCTTGACCTGACTGTTATGACCAGCAACCGCCCCACATCGCTGTTCCCGTTTGCTTCCAAACTGTTTAAGCAGCACGTTCATGCTCAACTTTTCTCTCACCTCTCGCCTAACTCTCTCCTTGACAATCTACAATCCGATTTCTGGCCCAACCACTTCACTGAAACTACCCTAAGCAAAATTACTAACGACTTACTCACAGCCAAAGCTAATAGACAACCGAACTCATCATCTTTCCTCTATCCCACCTTTCATCTTCACTAACTGATCTATCTAATATGGTAAATGGTATAATGCTCTCTCCCACACCTGAAATTCGCTGCCACGGGGTAACTGTCGACTCTGTTCTGTCCTTCAAGCCACACCTCCAAACTCTTGCCACCTCCTGTCTCCTCCAGCTCAAAAATATTTCCAGAATCCGTCCTTTCCTTGGCCCTCAATATAATAATATTCTTGTACATACCCTTATCATCTCCCGCCTCGACTTCTGCAACATCTTTCTCTGTGGCCTCCCTGCTAACACTCTCGCACCTCTCCAATCTGTCCTCAACTCTGCTGCTTGACTAATCCACCTCTCTCCTTGCTACTCCCCTGTTTCTCCCCTCTGCAAATCTCTTCATTGGCTCCCAATTCCCCAACAAATCCAGTTCTAACTCCTAACATTGACCTACAAAGCCATCCATAATCCATCCCCTTCCTATTTCTCTTAACTAATCTCCCACTATCTTCCCTCACGTAATCTTTGATTCTCCCAAGACCTCCTCCTCTCCTCCACACTTAATCATTCCTCACACAACTGCCTCCAAGATTTCTCCCAAACATCCCCCACCCTCTGGAATTCTGCGCCCCAACACATCCGATTATCCACCAACCTCGGATCCTTCAGACAGAACCTGAAAACTCATATCTTCAGGAAAGCTTACAGCCTGCAATGATCGAGCTGCCACCCCAACGCCACCAGAGCTGCCGCCCCACCGCCACCGGAGCTGCCAACCCGCCACCACCTGATCTGCTGCACCCCTGACCTACTGTCTCTTCCCCAATATCCTGTAGACTGTAAGCCTGCAAGGGCAGGGTCCTCCCGCCTCTGTACCAGTGTGTCATTGTTAATTTGTTACTCTAATCTATATCTATAATTTTGAATGTAACTGTGGCACCCCTCTGCCTAGGCGCCACAGAGAGGTATTACACTTTACAAATATATGTGTTCCTCTGTAAGTTGTGGGTTTAGGGTTTAACCTATGGAGTCTGTTTTCACACTCACACACATTCACAGGACTAGGCCACCTTAGTATAGAAGGACTGATTATTCAGTAGGTCTAAAAGGGGGTGGAGCCTAGGTTAGTGCAGGAAGACTTGAGTGACAGTTAATCAGTTAGTGCTGGGAAGGCAGCCAGATAGGACGTGCCTGGCAGGCTGCTAACAGGAGGGCACCTCCCTCCAAGAGGGGGACCCAGAAAAGTAGGAAACAGACCAGCACTGGTTGGACCCAGCTGGTAACGTTTGGGGAACACTGGCAACACAGGTAGCCGAGGCGGTCAGCAGTTTATCTCTGGCCGTAAACTGATGAGCTGCGGGCCCATAATCACCGGGTATCTGTAAGCGCCACAAGAAGGTACCTCGCCCCTCAGGCCCAAAATAGGTCCAAGATCATCGGCCCGGATTCCGGTGGTGGGAGGATTTGCTATTTACCGCTCCCGTTCGTACTGGTAAAGGAAACCCGTGCTCCACCGTTATTATTTTTTGGTTGAAAACTCTCTGCCTCCGGAAACTATGTATGAAATTGAATATAGGAGAGTCCAATTATATGATTCTTACTGTCCATATAAAACTCAGTTGATTAAAATAATTGTGTTTCTGTTTATCACAGCGGTTCCACTGAGTAATATGGACCATAAGGCCAGGGAAACATCCTGGCGATCTAAAGTTGATCTGGTTTTCGAAGATACGACGGGTATATCAGTTAATGCTGACTCCAGGGCCACATCGAGTCAAACCACTAGACTCAAGCAGCTGCTGAGTCAGAAAACGAGAATTTGGTGGAACAAGGCGTTTCTGGAACGCTATCTGACTAGAGATCTGATCCCCAGGGGACTCAGAGTTCAAGTTTTTCCCTCATTTAAAGTTGAGGATGTACAGATCAAGAAAGAGTGGGAGGAATTATCGACAAGGTGTTCAAGGGGCTACATGAGTTTGCTAGTGAGGCTTAATGAGATCTCATTGAAATCAGTAGAGGCGGAGATCAATTCCGTTCAGGAGAAGCTCAATAAGGAGTTATCTGGTGATGCACTGGCCAAGTTAAATGATGATCTTGAGAAGAGTTTTTCTAAATGGGAAAAGGATATCCTGACCACTAAGACAAAGAAGTATAAGAGGGACTGCCTGGATTACAAAAATAACATGGTATACAGGTGGAAAAGTGGTAAAAGAAAACCAAAAAACCCTCCGAGTGAACCACCTAAGGGTTCCCCAAAAGATCATCGGCTAAGTCCAGTATCGGTGTCCTCTCTGTCTTCTTTGGAGGATGCACCTGGGGGTAGCGGTAAAGGTTGGATGCCAACTCCACGAGAAGGGTTCAACAAAGAGGGAACTAAGGGAAAACGGAGTATCACTCCCCCTGAGCCTCTAGGGAAAAAGAGTCGGGGATCAGACCTGCAGGTAGTTAATTTATCTACACATATACTATCGGCACCCCAACTTGAAGTGTTAAAGTTGGGTTTATCTTTTGTGCCAGTAAATGATTATGATTACTTTGCAGTTCTGAAAGACCTTCACCTCTTTACCCGCAAGCTACTACTGAAAAAACTGCACTATAAGGAGGAACACAGAGAGGACGACCCGGTAGAATTAGAACAGAATACTATCAAGACTCTTGAGGATCTTGAGGATCTGGAGGAAGAAGAGTGTGAAAACTCGGTAGGTGCTTCTCATGCTTTTCCAAGGTCTATCTACCCACGATCCACCACGTTTCCCCCTTTGTCCGCCTGCCCGGAGATTGAAACTTTTCATAAACTTGTGGCACAGGATTTAAAGAAATTGACGAGCCGTCGGGAAGGTGTAGATAATTTATCGCACCATCAACGACAGGCATTAAAAGAACTTAAGGCTATCCCGGATATAGTGATAAAACCGGCGGGCAAAGGGGGAAACGTGGTTATTTGGCCAGTTAAAATGTATGAGCGAGAAGCGTTCCGCCAGCTTAGAGACAAAGAAAGCTATCTGGCGTTACCATGTAGCCCCTTGAAGAAATTTATGGGTGAATTATTTAAAATTGTTGATGAAGCCTACCAGTTAGGTATAATCCCCAAAAAGGTTTGGGAGGGTCTCCTGGTTAAGGAGCCTGTTATCCCGACCTTTTACCTGTTGCCAAAGATCCACAAAGATCCCCTCAGTCCCCCGGGACGTCCGATTGTGTCCGGGATAGGGGGGCTATGTGACCCAGTATGCAGGTTCATCGAGTTTTACCTGCATCCACTGGTGGAAACGCTGCCCTCCTATGTCCGTGACACATCGGATGTCCTGAGGCAGATTGATGGGATCTTTGTGGATCCAGATACTCTTTTGGTTACAGCAGACGTGGAGTCTTTGTACTCCTCAATAAATCACTTGGATGGTCTTAAGGCAGTGACCTTCTTTTTGAGAGGTAGTAGTTTGGAGAATTCTCTTAGCACCCTGATTCTGGACCTTCTAGAATATATATTAACTCACAACTTCTTCCTCTTCAAAGACCGTTTCTTCTTGCAGCAGCGGGGTACGGCAATGGGGGCGGCATGTGCGCCCTCGTACGCAAATCTCTTTCTCGGTTTTTGGGAGAGGGAGATTTTCGGGGAGGGCGCACGTGCCGCCACCCATGCCCTATCATGGATGAGATACATCGACGACGTGTTGATGCTGTGGAGGGGGACAGTATTACAACTGGAGGAATTCATGAAAAATCTTAACTCCAATGAATATAATATCAGACTAACCCACAAGCATCACACGTCGTCGATGGATTTCTTGGATGTGAAAATACTCATTCATCCTGATGGTTCTATACAGACAGATATGTATAGAAAGGAAACATCAGTGAATGCACTTTTGCACGCGACTTCAGCTCATACCCCAGCTACGATATCGGCGATCCCTATTGGCCAATATATAAGGGCCAAAAGAGTCTGCTCCTCGGAAACATTTTTCGAGGAGCAGGCCAAAGATCTGAGAAATCGCTTTTTGTCAAGGGGGTATAGCAAACGCTGTGTGAAACGTGGATACCATAAAGCCCAGGGTTTACAAAGGGGTGCCCTTCTGCAGGGGAGGAGACGGTCGGAGGAGAGGGGGAAGGAGGAAGGTGTACAAATTGTGAGATTTATAACAACATATAATGATAAGTGGGACAGAATCAGGGGTGTCTTGAAAAAACACTGGGGTATCCTCCATCTGGTACCTGGATTAAAGGAATCCGTGACGGAAAGGCCACTGCTGACCGCAAGAAGAAGTTGCAGTCTGAGGGACACGTTGGTACACAGTCATTATGTGAATAAATCAAGACCGATAGTGAGTGGAGGCAGGACACGGGTAGGATTTTTTCCTTGTGGTGAATGTTTGGCGTGCCAAAACTCAATAAGATCTAAGACATTTAGGGCCGCAAATAATGATAAGATCTATGATATAAGGCACTATATAACGTGCACCACTAAAAATGTCATATATCATGCCACATGTCCTTGTGGCATGATATATATTGGTTTAACAACACGTGAATTTAGAATTAGGGTAAGGGAACACGTAAGAGACATTTTTGCGGCCAAAAAGGTGGAATTGAGTGATCCCTGCCTTAAGACACTGCCTCGTCACTTTAAGGTGAAACATGACTGTGACCCAACGAACCTCAGATTTATGGCCATTGATGTCTGCCACTTAGGGGCGAGGGGTGGGGATTATAAGAAAGCACTTGCAAAAAGAGAGTGCCAGTGGATCGTCCGCCTGGGGACTTTATCCCCAGGGGGGTTGAACGAGAGACTTAGTTTCTCGTCCTATTTATGATTTCTGATCCACTATGTAGTATTTTTTATGTGCATCTCTCTATGCATGGGTGCGCTCTCGGCCAAAGATGAGGGAAATAAATGGGACTATCGTTGTTCTGACTAGGCAGCATGCTGTTTGATCTATAGATATTTGACTCTATGTGGCACCGTGATGGAGACCCTTGATGGGTTCCCTAGTAAATATTTCTTTTTGTGGTTTTAACTGTTTTTATTTTCTTTTTTCTGCTGTTTTAGTTTTTAGTTATGTCACCATCCACTGATTGAGCCTAAGAGACTTGAATGATGCCCTATATATCATCATAATCCTGATCTGGAGGAGAAATTAGTCTTAGAGACGACATCCTTGGACTGGAGAGAGAATGTACAAACTGCTGAAAAATGTATATCTTTATGTTTATACATATATGTATTCATGCTGATACTTCCCCTTCCTTGTGAGTTTGTCTCCTAGAATACTCTTTCTATATACCTCCAGATAGTGGTCTGTGATGTCTCCATGGGGGGGGTTCTTCATTTAGTCAAAAAACGCCATATTTATGATGTGGGCAAAACTGCCCTATTGTAAAATGGCGCCCGCGATCTGCGCATGCGCGGTCGCCCGTCCCTCGCTGTGCGGCAGAAGGCTTCTGTGAAGGGCGGATGTGACGCTGTGACGCACATCCGGTCTGTGAAGGCCGGAAACCGCGAGTGATGGACGGCGCGGCCGTGTGTATGCGGTACAGGTGCGGGGAGTCAATTAGTCAGGTGTAGGTGGCATATAAGGACTAGAGGCTGGATAGAGAACATGCCCCCTGAGGAAGCTGAGGGAAACGCGTCGGGGTACTCCAGAGTGCCATCTACCTCCAGCTGTGGCTATGGGTAAGCAAGAAACTACTCCTGGGTGTATATAGTGGGATAGGAGGGGAACTGGTTGATATATACCATGCAGGGCATGTGAATCACGGAGGATATAGTGGCTATGTGGCAGATAGTTACCTTTCCCCTGATCTTCTGACCTAACCTCTATAAATATTCCCACTATAACCTATCTGGTGATATGTTTGTACCCCAATGTCACTGTTTGCTGGTAGTAAAAGGCCATTAACCCGTCTCTAAGATACCAGACTATATTACATTTTTTATCACTTATGTGCAATATGTAGCTTGTTTTTATCGTGTGCATTACTTTATAATAAAGAGCATTGAGATAGAACAGGCTTGTTTTTTGCAATTATTATTTTTTGGTTGAAAACTCTCTGCCTCCGGAAACTATGTATGAAACTAAAAGGGGGTGGAGCCTATATTAGTGCAGGAAGACTTGAGTGACAGTTAATCAGTTAGTGCTGGGAAGGCAGCCAGATAGGACGTGCCTGGCAGGCTGCTAACAGGAGGGCACCTCCCTCCAAGAGGGGGACCCAGAACAGTAGGAAACAGACCAGCACTGGTTGGACCCAGCTGGTAACGTTTGGGGAACACTGGCAACACAGGAAGCCGAGGCGGTCAGCAGTTTATCTCTGGCCGTAAACTGATGAGCTGCGGGCCCATAATCACCGGGTATCTGTAAGCGCCACAAGAAGGTACCTCGCCCCTCAGGCCCAAAATAGGTCCAAGATCATTGGCCCGGATTCCGGTGGTGGGAGGATTTGCTATTTACCGCTCCCGTTCGTACTGGTAAAGGAAACCCGTGCTCCACCGTAGGAGACCAGGGGTCTGGCGGGAGAACTCTGCAAGGGTAGTGAAAGATAGAGAAGGACAGAATTAGACCACGAAAGACTTAAGAAGGAACATCTGGCGACTCCATAGGGGGACCCTGAGCCAACAACTCCTACCCGTTAAACCAGACTGTACCGTGTTTCACCTTAACATCTGTCGGTACCCAGTAAAGTGGAGTTGGAGTTGAACTAGTCTCTGTCTTTATTCCTGACGGCACCCGGAGGAGCCCGAGCTGACTGAGGAGGAGCCGGTTGGAAACATGTCGGTGTCGGGGAGGAGGAGACGGATCTGGAGGAGGAAGGAGCTGTTGGTGGTATAGAGGTGACCGGGCCCTGCGAGCAATGGAGGGTCACGGTACCAGCGTTGGTTGCTGCGGCTGGAGAGAGGAGAGCAGTGCTGCATACAGCTGACGACGGGCACACCTGTCAACCGGTAGGTCGTCCGTGGTTTATCCAACCCAACCCGGATGATGAGGCTAAACAACACCGGCGGCGTGAGACCTGGTGGGCTAACGAACTAGAGATTCACCAGGCCCGTGTCATGGCCCGTAACCAGCCCCCGTTACCCCCAGACCAACGCAAAAGAGGAGTGACAACAACCCTCAACCTGGGCACCGGTTATGGGTTTGCCCGCGAGGAAGGCCTCTATCCTGAAGTACATGTGGGCCACCGGAGTGTCGAGGAACATCTTCCCCAGGGCTACTCGGACCGGCACTTGTACCGTGGGGATGTAATAACGTATGAGCGCCACTTAGGTCCCGCGGGAGGTTCGCAATCCGGGTCAGTAAACTTGAAAAGTGAAAAGTCCAGTAACCCGGTATTGCATTGCCAAAAATGCAAATAGTTATTTTAAATTTGTAACTTGCAGTGACTGTTGTTGTTTACTTGCAGTACATGCACGTAAATGTATGCAGGTGTTTTCATTTTTCTTAAACCCTGATGAACATGAATCAGAGACTTGTTACCTGGTCCCGCGTTGGGCCGATGTGGACTAAAAAGTTATTATTGTGTGTAACGTTAAAAGTATAGAGCTTCCCGCAAGGGAAGAACATAAGTAAATGTAAAGTTTATTATTATTTGAAAGTTACCCGGTTAACCTGTTAATAAAAATGTCAACTCACACCCGGTTTGGTTTTAACACCCGCGGACGGGTGTATTTCACCAAGGGTGTGTGTGGCGCGTCTATGGCTAGGCGCCACAGAGAGGTATTACACTTTTCAAACACACTGTGTTCCAAATTATTATGCAAATTGGTTTTAAGTGTCATAGGGTTTTATTTATTTATTTATCAATGAAACCCATTGATGGTATTGTGTCTCAGGGTTCTTTGGATCATTGAAATCAATCTCAGATATCTGTGATAATTAGTTTGGCAGGTGAGCCCAATAAAAGGAAAGCTGGGTGTTTCACAATATTACGCAGGCAACAGTTTTCAAGTAACATGGGACAGAAAAAGGATGTCTCTGCTGCCGAAAAGCAACAAATAGTGCAATGCCTTGGACAAGGGATGAAAACATTTGATATTGCACGAAAAATTAAGCATGATCATCGTATTGTGCAGAGATTTGTGGCTGATTCTGAGCACAGATGTGTTCGTGCAGATAAAGGCAGAATGAGGAAGGTTTCTGCCAGGCAAGTTCATCAGATTTAAAGAGCAGCTGCTAAAAAGGCCTTACAAACCAACAAACAGATATTTGAAGCTGCTGGTGCCTCTGGAGTCCCTCGAACCTCAAGGTGAAGGATCCTTCAAAGGCTTGCTGTGGTGCATAAACCTACTATTCGGCCACCCCTAAACAGTGCTCACAAGCAGAAACAGTTGCAGTGGGTCTAGATATACATGAAGACTAATTTTCAAACAGTCTTGTTTACTGATGAGTGCCGAGCAACCCTGGATGGTCCAGATGAATAGAGTAGTGGATGGTTAGTGGATGTCACCATGTCCCAACAAGGCTGCGACATCAGCAAGGAGGTGGAGGAGACATGTTTTGGGCTGGAATCATTGGGAAACAGCTGGTAGGCCCCTTTAAGGTTCCTGAAGGTGTGAAAATGACCTCTGCAACGTATATAGAGTTTCCAAGTGAGAACTTTCTTCCATGGTACAAAAAGCAAAAACGTGGCTTTAGGAGCAAAATCATCCTCATGCATGTCAATGCACCATCTCATGCTACAAAGAATACCTCTGTGCCATTGGCTGCTATATGCATAAAAGGAGATAAACTCATGGTGTGGCCATCATCTTCCCCTGACCTCAACCCTATAATCAAGCAACAGATCTATGAGGGTGGGAAGCAGTTCACATCAAAGCAGCAGCTCTGGGAGGCTATTCTGACATCATCCAAAGAAATACAAGCAGAAACTCTCCAGAAACTCACAATATCAAAGGATGCTAGAATTGTGAAGGTGATATCAAAGTAGGGTTCCTATGTTAACATGTAACTTGGCCTGTTAGAATGTTTTGGAGTTAAATAGCTTTTTATTTCAATGAATGTGACCTGTTAATGCTGCAAATTCAACAAATGAGCATTTTCAGTTCTTTCAAACATATCAAATGTTTACAAACTCTACTGTGCGTAATAATTTGGAACAGTGCTTTTAGAGTTTTTTAAATTTTGAAAATTATACTCTTATCATAGGAAGATTTCTTCAATAAGGTTTGATGTATACTCTAACGGGTGATGACTTTTATTACACTGACTGTCATTTGCACCAACCTTTTAGAAAAATCAGAGAAAAATACCATTTGCATAATAATTTGGAACACAGTGTATATGTGTTCCTCTGTAAGTTGTGGGTTTAGGGTTTAACCTATGGAGTCTGTTTTCAAACACACATACACAGGACTAGGCCACCTTAGTATAGAAGGACTGATTATTCAGTAGGTCTAAAAGGGGGTGCAGCCTAGGTTAGTGCAGGAAGACTTGAGTGACATTTAGTCAGTTAGTGCTGGGAAGGCAGCCAGATAGGACGTGCCTGGCAGGCTGCTGACAGGAGGGCACCTCTCTCCAAGAGCTGCACCCATCATCACCTCAGCAGCCGGCCTGCAGCGCCGGTATCCAAATGACTGGGATCCACAGGTGGCGTCACATACTCTCTTTATCCCCTGTAAATATTTCCCCTATCTAACGAATGACAGCCAGGGCACGGAACGGGAATCCGACCACCCGTGATTCCCCAGTTAAATCCATCAGACCCGGTATCCGAGTACCCCTTGCCCTGGGCCATCATAACCCCTCAGGTACAGCACCCATGGAATTAATGGTGCTATATAAATAAATAATAATAAATAATAATAAAACAATGGGATGAATCTTTAATTGCTTACACCAGAAATCTGACATCTAAAAAAGATGCATTTTTTTTTTTGCAAACTCAGATTTACGCAAAAATATTGTGAATTTTCTTTTTTACATGTGATTCCCAGCCAGCTACTCTAATATGGGCATAGCATGGTTAGCACATGAGTTTAATCTGGTGTTTATCTTTTAAAATAACTTACTTGAGAAATGTACTTCAGGACCCTCCTTGTAAACATTTCTGGTGGTAGCAGATGCTGATTTTAAACGTGCTTGATTCAGTAACCATTACAAAATGCCTAATGAATCCGGATAAGTGTACTGCAATGAGCGCTTTATTAAATCTGGCGGTTGATGCACCATTCTTAATGAATTGTCTCAGTGTTTAATAAAATAACTGCTTAAATAAAAGTTTATGTATGGCATGGATTACTATCAAAATAAAATGCATAGGCCATTCTTCATTATTGCCTTTGTGCATGTTTTTTTTCATTTAGTGTTGTACATTTTTTTTTGTCGTACCTACTTCTAGTGAGTGTTTTCTGAAGTCTATTTTTTATGTATGTACTCTCCTATTTTTTTTTTTTTCATTTACACTTTGTAGGTGGAGTCCAGCTCAGTTCAAGATGTTTTAGGCCGTTTCACACTAGCGTTCGCACCACAGCATCTGCGAATGTATCCAAAAGCAAGCGTACAGCGTTCCTATGTTTAATATAGGGATATAGTGTACCTGCATCTGTGTGCGTTCTGCTGCATTACGTTCACTTGCATACAAAATAAGTCTTGGCGGACGCACGTAAAACACATCTATGTTACATTTTTGCCTATGTGAACCGCCATTGCCATCTGCAAAGCATGGAACACTGTGTTCGCATTGGCTAGGGTCATACATGCCAATCAGTTTTTTCCACTGGTTTCAAATCTGACAAATCTGTATTTTTTTTGGCGTTTTTTGAGCCTCCTGTGCAGCTATGCATTATTTGGACTTTGCCATTTTTTCCCATACGACCCCATGTTAAAAAACTGATCCGTTTTTTTAATGCACCCAAAAAGTTGCTTGCAGCGTTTATTGGGTCCAGTAAAAAAACAAATACCGTATATACTCGTGTATAAGCCGAGTTTTTCAGCACAAAAAATGTGCTGAAAAGTCCCCCCTCGGCTTATACACGAGTCATATAGCGGTACCCAGTGGTTTACAGCCCCCCCCCCCCCCCGTGGTATACAGGGCCCCCCCTTGCTTGTGGCAGACCTGTAAAAGAAGACATCATTATACTTATCGTGTCGCTGCCACCCCGCCGCTCTGTCACCGCCACCAGCGCTATTCCGGGTCTTCATGCTTCCTTCTCCGGCGCACAGGAAATTACGTCATTGTCTGTGCGCCAGAGAAGGAAGCTTGAAGACCCGGAGGAGCACGGTGACGGTGACAGAGCGGCGGCGCTGCAGCGACACGATAAGCATAATGATGTCTTCTTTTACAGGTCTGTCCACAAGCAAGGGGGGCCCTGTATACCACGGGGGGGGGGGGGCTGTATACCACTGGGTACCGCTGTACACAGCTGGGGCTGCTGTATACACAGCTGGGGCCCTGTATACCACTGGGGCTTCTGTATACAGCTGGGGCTGCTGTATACACAGCTGGGGCCCTGTATACCACTGGGGTTCTGTATACAGCTGGGGCTGCTGTATACACAGCTGGGGCCCTGTTATACCACTGGGGCTGCTGTATATACTGCTGGGGCCTGTATATACCACTGGGGAGGCTGCTGTAATACTGCTGGGGCCTGTATATACCACTGGGGAGGCTGTTGTAATACTGCTGGGGCCTGTATACTACCACTGGGGAGGCTGATTTATACCACTGGGGCTGCTGTATATACTGCTGGGGCCTGTATATACCACTGGGGAGGCTGCTGTAATACTGCTGGGGCATGTATACTACCACTGGGGAGGCTGATTTATACCACTGGGGCTGCTGTATAAACTGCTGGGGCCTGTATATACCACTGGGGAGGCTGCTGTAATACTGCTGGGGCATGTATATACCACTGGGGAGGCTGCTGTAATACTGCTGGGGCCTGTATACTACCACTGGGGAGGCTGCTGTAATACTGCTGGGGCCTGTATACTACCACTGGCGAGGCTGCTTTTATACCACCACTGGGGAGGCTGCTGTATACTACCACTGGGGAGGCTGCTGTATACTACCACTGGGGAGGCTGCTGTATACTACCACTGAGGAGGCCTGTATACCACACTGCTGGGGGCTGTATACCTGTGCTGGGGTCCACCCTCGGCTTATACACGAGTCAATAGGTTTTCCCAGGTTTTGGGGGCAAAAGTAGGGGGTCGGCTTATACACGGGTCGGTTTATACACGAGTATATACGGTAGCTTTTGTTAACAATGCAGTCCCACTTGATCCCAGGATCCAATTTTAGCATCAGTTTTTGGACTTAGAAAAATAAAGTAAAAAAACTGATGCCAATAACGGATCAAGGGATTATGTGTGACCCTAGCCATCTAGCCATAGCCAAACCCATAGAAAATCAATCTCTCTCTTTCTCTTTCTCTCCTCTGTCCTCTCTGTCCTCTCTGTCCTCTCTCTCTCTCTCTCTCTCCTCTCTCCTACTGACCACATTAGTATACTTACCTATGCCCGGCAGCCTATCTTATAAGGCATTCACAGTGAACACATGCGGATTTCATCAGCTACGTTCACTTGCAGATGGTTGCGTTCAGGACTGCGCTTGCGTCTGCTACTCAGACGCAGCGCACCCGAACGCCAATGTGAAACCACCCTTAGCCTTATTTATCAATTACAATTTTTCTAAGAGTTAAAACATTTGGCATACCTCTACTTAACTTCTCCCCTGTGTGTTATTCAGTACAATTATTATGACACAATCATGATGACTTATTCAGAAATGTGTTAGGCTAGGGTCACACATAAGCCCTTGGTCCGTTTTTGGCTTCATTTTTGGCATTTTTTTTTCTAAGTCAAAAAACTGATAGAAAAACGGATTGGATGTAATAAACACCCTGTCCGTTTTTTTCTGCACCTAAAAACATTGCTAGGTCCGTTTTTGAGCCAAAACCGTTGCTAGCTATGTTTTTGGGGTCCGTTTTTAAAAAAAAAAAAATGTTTAACATGGGCCCTATGGAAAAACGGATCCGTTTTTTTGGGGTGCCTTAAAAAAACGGATCCGGAGAATTTTGGTCAAAAAATGACTAAGTCCAAAAACGTTCAGGGGTGCAGGAGGCTCAAAAAGCACCCAAAAAAAAACGGATTGGTCATGGAAATCACTTCCAAAAACGGATTTCTATGTGTGACCTCAGCCTTACTTTGTTGCCAATAGTAATAAATCGCAGTTCAAGACAGGAAGAAAGCCAGTTTTTTAACTTTGCATCAAATTCAATTTGCAGCAACTAATACTATAAAAAAAAGGAAAGAGAATGAAAAATATAGAAATGATGAATCAGGTCCATAGTATAAGAACTTGTGTGTTTATGGTCTTACGACATAAAATTTTCAATGGTGTTTATTTTTTTTATGCAAGTAAGTCTGCTCTCTATGTCATTATGTGCTATTGAAGTTGTACATCATTAACCAAAAAAATACTATTTTCAAATGATCTATGCACTGCTATAATTCAAGATAAAGTGATCTTAATTTGTTTTCAACTCTGGATATGTTTTTAATGTGCAGATTTCATTGGGATGGTAATTATATAATATCTGTACACATTACCTACAATGAAAAGATCTGGTGTAAACAATTTTTTTAATAGGCAAAATAAATAGACTTTCTCCAGCACCATTACTCTGTTATAATAATTTCTAATCTTGCTGTAATCAAACAAGTATTAACATTTTGTAATTAAATCATTTGTATATGCTCAAAAATGGAAAGTAATGCAACTTAAACACAGCAATTTGATCTCAAACAATACATAGAATTTTAAGCTTGGTATGTATTCATAATGTAAAAAAATTACATGAATTAATTGAATTATTCTGACACTTTTTGGGTGTAGTTACCTGGTGTTGTTGTGGCTTTTTTGGATTTCAAGACAAAACTATCTTTTTTTCTACATTTTTTTTATTGCCACCAATGAGCGCAGACTATGCAAATAGGCGCGCAAATTCATACTTCGAATTTCGCGGCAATTTGCAGCCCGGCTTCAGCGGCGCCGGGATACACAGATCTGGCTGATGGTGGTTCAGCGCGGCACAGCAGTCTACCACCGCAGCCTCACAGCAGCCTCCTGTTACTAACCCCACCACAAGCCGGCCACTGACACCGGGGACTGGGGGCTGCCGGGGTCTGTGATCCCAGGGTGCTGGGAGCGCGCATCGTGCGGCTCCTCCACACTCTCCTGCTTCCTATGGCCACACAGCTGGTCACAGACTGTGCGGCCATACGATGATTCCGGGTGTCCACCTCCTGTCAATGCAGCTGGGTCGCAGCAGCACATGACACCCGGGATCAACCTGCACACCGCCGCCTCTGCGCCCACCTCCTCCACACCTACTCTGCAGGACAACGCCAGCATGAGGGCCAGCACTGGGACAGCTAGGGGACAGAGAGGTGAAAGCCCCTGTGTGTGTGTTTGTGCCTGGCTGTGGGTGTGAATCTGTGTGTGTGTGTATGTATGTGTCTAGGTGTGACTCTGTGTGTGGATGTGAGTCTGCTCCTTCCAAACCCCCCAAGCACCGCTTTTTCCTCCTCCCCCCCACCGCTCTGTGCTCTGTCCTCCCCCTGCCTGTGCCACTTCATCCTCCCCCTGCCTGTGCCACTTCATCCTCCGCCCTGTGCTGCTCCGTCCTCCAACACCCCACCGTATCCTCCTCCTTCCTTTGTCCTCCTCCCCTCTGCCACTCCATCCTCCATCCTCCCCCTCACTGTGCTGCTCCGTCTTCCCCCACCCCGCCGCTTTGTCCTCCGTCCTCCCCTGCCTGTGCCGCTCCATCCTCCCCCACCCCAGCGCTTCCTCCTCCTTCATTTGTCCTCCTCCTCTCTGCCACTCCATCCTCCGTCCTCCCCCTGCCTGTGCTGCTCCGTCCTCCCCAACCCCGCCACTTCGTCTTCTGTCCTCCTCCCCCGCCGCTCTGTGCTTCGTCCTCCCCTGCCTGTGCTGCTCAATCCTCCTCCACCCCACTGCTTCCTCCTCCTTCTTTTGTCCTCCTCCCCTCCGCCACTCCATCCTCCATCCTCCCCTTCCTGTGCTGCTCTATCCTCCCCCTGCCTGTGCTGCTCTAGCCTCCCCCACCCCGCCGCTTCATCCTCCATCCTCCTCTCCCCTGGCGCTCTGTGCTTCGTCCTCCCCTCTTGCTCTGTCCTCCCCCTACCTGTGCTGCTCCGGCCCCCCCACCCCACAGCTTCGTCCACGATCCTCCTCCCCCCCGCCGTTCTGTGCTCCATCCTCCCGCTGCCTCTCCGTCCTCCCCTGCCTGTGCTGCTCCATCCTCCCCCACCCCACCGCTTCCTCCTCCTCCTTCCTTTGTCCTCCCTCTGCCACTCCATCCTCAGTCCTCCCCCTGCTTGTGCTGCTCCATCCTCCCACACCCCGCCACTTCGTCCTCCATCCTCCAATCCCCCTGCTGCTCTGTGCTTCATCCTCCTACTGCCTGTGCCGCTCCATCCTCTCCCACCCCTTCCTCCTCTTACCTTTGTCCTCCTCCCCTCCGCCACTCCATCCTCCGTCCTCCTCCTGCCTGTGCTGCTCCGTCCTCCCCCACCCCGCTGCTTCATCCTCTGTCCTCCTCCCCCCGCTGCTCTGTGCTCCATCCTCCCCTTGCCGCGCCGTCCTCCCCCTGCCTAAGCTGCTTCGGCCTCTCCCACCCCGCCGCTTTGTCCTCCATCCTCCTCTCTCCCCGCTGCTCTGTGCTCCGTCCTCCCCATGCCTGTGCTGCTCTGTCGTCCCCCACTCCGCCGCTTTGTCCTCCGTCCTCCTCCCCCCCGCCGCTCTGTGCTCTGTCCTCCCCCTGTCTGTGCCGCTCCATTCTCCCCCACCCCTTCCTCCTCTTTCCTTTGTCCTCCTCCCCCTCTGCTACTTCATCCTCCGTCCTCCCCCTGCCTGTGCTGCTCCATCCTCCCCCACCCCACCGCTTCATCCTCCATAATCCCCCCGCCGCTCTGTGCTCCTTCCTCCTCCTGCCGCTCTGTCCTCTCCCTGCCTGTGCGACTCCATCCTCCCCCACCCCACCGCTTCCTCCTCCTCCTTCCTTTGTCCTCCCCTCCGCCACTCCATCCTCAGTCCTCCCCCTGCCTGTGCTGCTCAATCCTCCCACACCCCGCCACTTCGTCCTCCATTCCTCCTCTCCCCTGCTGCTCTGTGCTTCATCCTCCTACTGCCTGTGCCGCTCCATCCTCCCCACCCCACTGCTTCCTCCTCTTTCCTTTGTCCTCCTCCCTTCCGCCACTCCATCCTCCATCCTCCCCCTGCCTGTGCTGCTCCGTCCTCCCCCACCCCGCTGCTTCGTCCTCTGTCCTCCTCCCCCCGCTGCTCTGTGCTCCATCCTCCCCTTGCTGCGCCGTCCTCCCCCTGCCTAAGCTGCTTCGGCCTCTCCCACCCCGCCGATTTGTCCTCCATCCTCCTCTCCCCCGCTGCTCTGTGCTCCGTCCTCCCCATGCCTGTGCTGCTCTGTCGTCCCCCACTCCGCCGCTTTGTCCTCCGTCCTCCTCCCCCCCCCGCCGCTCTGTGCTCCGTCCTCCCCCTGTCTGTGCCGCTCCATTCTCCCCACCCCTTCCTCCTCTTTCCTTTGTCCTCCTCCCCCTCTGCCACTCCATCCTCCGACCTTGCCCTGCCTGTGCTGCTCCGGCCTCTCCTACCCCGCCACTTCGTCCTCCATTCTCCTCTCCCCCGCCGCTCTGTGCTCCGTTCTCCCTCTGCCACTTTGTCCTCCCCTGCCTGTGCCACTCCATCCTCCCCACCTCACCACTTCCTCCTCCTTCCTTTGTCCTCCTCACCACCGCCACTCCATCCTTTGTCCTCCCCTTGCCTGTGCTGCTCAGTCCTCCCCCACCCACTGCTTCGTCCTCCGTCCTCCTCCCCCTGCCACTCTGTGCTCCGTCCTCCCCCTGACTATGCCGCTCCATCCTCCCCCACCCCGACGCTTCCTCCTCTGTCCTCCATCCTCCTCCCCCCAGCCGCTTCGTCCTACCTCCTCCCCCCACCATTCCGTCCTCCCCCTACCTGTGCCCCTCCATCCTCCTCCCCCCTGTCATGCCGTCCTCCCCCCACCGCTCCGTCCTCAAAGTCCCTCCCTAGTCAGCCCTCACCGCCTTCCCGATACAATCCCTATTTCTATATTCTATATATAAGGGGAGGGGGAGCGCACAATAGAGCAATAAATGTTGATACAAGGGGTTAATATAGCAGTAATCCACTCACCTACTCAGGTTGTGAGGGGTTCACAACCAACCTTGCAAACGTAAAGGGTCGCTGCAGATCCCGTCCAGGAAAAGAAAGGAAGGTTTTTGTGTTACCAGGATTCCTCCGCGCTGACCTCAGGAGACAATTTAGATTTTATTCTTTATTCGTCCACACACCAAACAAAAGAAATCCGACGCGTTTCGTAGCCATATGGCCACTTCATCAGGGCATTAGTCCTAATTAGAACTAATGCCCTGATGAAGTGGCCATATGGCTACGAAACGCATCGGCTTTCTTTTGTTTGGTGTGTGGACGAATAAAGAATAAAATCTAAATTGTCTCCTGAGGTCAACGCGGAGGAATCCCGGTAACACAAAAACCTTCCTTTCTATTTCTATATTCTAGAATACCTGATGGGTTAGAATCAGGCCACCATCTAGTATATACATATTCAGGGTATAATTATGCAGTAAATATGTCAGGAGACGTAAAGCAGAAAATAATATTCAGTCTTGGGAGGGGGAGAGGAGCTGGGGAAGTAAAATCAAAGTTTTGAGATAAGAGGCACAGATTGTATTATTGTTCTATGATTAGTGGTTGGTCGAGACCTGAAAATTCCTCAATGAGTGTAGAAAGACATAAATCCATGTGAGACATTCATTCCTGCTTTAAGTGTGTCAAAGTTCATTATAAGTTTTTATTCCCACACTTCTGTCTTGCTGTGATCTGAAATTATCTTTTAGAACTAGTATTTCATATCCAGTATTGTGTGATCAAGCCTACAGAAATGTCTAGGCACAGGTAAATCTGTTCTTCTTTCCTTTATTTTATGGTGATGAGAGTTCATCCTAGTTCTGAGTTGTTGCCCTGTCTCACCTACATATAGATTCCCGCTCACACATTTCATACATATAATTAAGTACACGACATTGCTTGTGGAGCAGCTGAAGTAACCTGGGATCTTGTAGTCCTGATGTGAGCCAGGAATCTTTATCTTGTCCATTGTGATTATGAATGGACAGATTTTGCACCTGTTCTGTTTGCAGGGAAAGGTTCCTGTTGCTGTTGGGGAGGACAGGGTGCTTCTGACAATGATGATTTTTTGATTCAAGGGTTGCCTAAAACACAGAAGGGGGTCTTTAAATATTGATTTTAGTCGGGCATCTTTTTGTAGGAGTGGTTGTGGTTTCCGTGCAGCTCCTCTTAGCACCTCCAGACTTGGATTGTAAATGAAAAGAGCGACCAAGTTCATTTCCTCGGTAGCAGATGATTCCTTGATATTCTGGTGGCTCTTATAATTTAGTTTTCAATTTCTCTTGGATGGTAGCCCTGATTCAAAAAGGTCTTTCTGAGGCCCTCAAGGTGATTGTCTCTATCTGTAGGGTTGGAACATATCCGATTGTATATGATGGCCTGGCTGTACACAATAGAGTTTTGCATGTGTTTTGAATGAAAACTGTCTAATCAAAGATATGTTGGACGGTCAATTGGCTTCTGGTACAGGGATGTCTCTACTTTATTGCTCCATAGCTTGCTGAAGGTTTCCAGAAAGCTGATTCTAGTGCAGGAGTAGTTGAGTGTTAAGTTGATGGTGGGATGAAACTGATTAAAGTTTTCATGGAACATCTTCAGCTGTTGCTCAGACTCCGTCCAGATGATTAAAATGTCATTGATATAACGGTAATAGTCCAGAGGCCTGATAGAACAAGAAGATAAAAAGTCACTTTCAAGCTTGGCCATGAAAAGATTTGCATATTGTGGTGCTATTGTGCTTCTCCCAAGGGAGACTGTGCCAGTCTCCTGTAAATATATGTTGTCACACGAGGATGGATTAATTGCCTGCAAATCCTTCCTGGAAAACACAGGGATTGGTGCTGACTTTGTGGTGGAGCTTACAAAATTCATCCTCACACACAACTATTTTACATTTGACGACAACATGTATTTACAGGAGACAGGCACAGCAATGGGAAGCAAAATTATGTATAATGTCAAGGAGCCCCAGTGATACAATCATTGATGTTAAGTAACACCGAATCACTATGATGCCCGGATGCCCAAGTTGCAGTCTTTGACGATATAATTGAGTGAGTGTGTAGGCAGTGATATTACAAACTGATAAATCATTGATTGTATATATGGTAGATGTCAGGGTTACGACATAGTGATTCTGTGTTACTTAACAACATCACTGATTGTATCACTTGGAGGTACTTGACAATATACATAACCGCTGCATCAATTCCAACACTTGCTGTATGATATGGGGCACTTTATTGCATATTTATATACTGACTGTATCTTATTCCTGTAACCTGGGTTAATTGACCTACCTGGTTTAATTGGTTTTAATAGTATTTATTGTTTGCTGTCATTGTCTTCTAAATAAAATATATAGACTGTCTTAATATATTGGTGTGCGCATTTATTTATACCTGGTCTGTTTCTTCTCCTTGTCTCATTATGCATACGTCCATGCATTATGTTGGAATAATTTAGCTGTGCATTTCGATAAAGTTGTAATATAGCCTTAGCTCTTATAATTGTATAATGTCTTGTTTTGCTCCATGATGAGTTAAGGTATGTGTACACGATCCTGAAGCACTGCATTTGGGCGCAGTGCCTCTGGACCTGCGGGAACCTGCAGGTGAATGCAGGGAGACTGAATCCTTCCTGTGCCATTCTCCCTGTATTTGGCCTTGTCCACACACCTGCGCTCTCAGTATTTAGCACTTCTGCGCTAAATACTTAGATTTTTGCAGAGAAGCGCAGGTGCGTGTGTGCGGCCGCTTTCTGCAGACGGTGTATCATGGTAACCAGTTCATACAGCAGGCTGCCTAGTGTCACGCACACATGCACCTGCGCTTCTCTGCAAAAATCTAAGTATTTAGCGCAGAAGCGCTAAATACTGAGAGCGCAGGTGTGTGGACAAGGCCTTTGTCTGCTGGTGATTGCTTCCGACTCTGCAACATGAAATTAACATGTTGCGCAGATGCTGGAGCCCAACAACCTGCAGCGCAAGGGTAAACACACTGCGGTGGAGGGAAGCAAAGTGAGCATGGATTTCTAGAAATGCCACCCACTATGCTGGTACTGTACAACACAGCATTTTGGATGCAGCTGTAATACACTGTGTCCAAAACGCTGCAATTCCTGATTGTGAGTACACAGCCTTGTGTTTGTCAGAGGTATTATTTTAGGGTACATACAACTTCTTAATAAACTTTTTAAAAACTTTTTCTAGGTAGAAATAGAAGCAAAGCAGCAAGGCTGTCACTATTGTTTCACTAGTGCTTCACACTTTTACACTATTTACCAGGCTGCACAAATAAATGTTGACTTTATTCTGTAGGCTAGAATTAATATGGGGATACTAAATAGATATACCATAGTTGTATTTACAAAATGTTTCATAAAAAAATAAATACCGTAATTCTTGTGTCGACATTCCGAGAGCCCCAAGTTTTACGGTTTTCCATCAGTGAAACTGTGTGAGGGATTATTTTTTTCATGACAAAGTGTAGTTTATATTGGAACAATTTTGTGATCCATCAGACATTTTGATCAAATTTTGTTAGTCTCTTTGAAAAAAGCAATAACATATTTAATAAATGCTATTCGTGGTTAGGTATAATTTACATTTTATTATTATGATGCAGATAATAATAATTATAATAATAATGCAGATCAATATGATCGTGACACTTTATAGTATTTTTTATTATTTGCTTTTCTGCATAAAAAAGGCTTTAAAAATTTTTTTTTTGGTCACAATATGCAGATACCAAAACTTTATTTTTCATTTTTTTATATCGAGAAGAGTGTGGGTCTATTTTTGTGCTGGACAAGCTATAATTTTTACTGATACAATTTTTCAGGATTTTTTTAAATCACTTTTTAATTTGCTTTTTTTTGGTATTTACAGTGCATAAAAAAGTCAATTTGTTTTTGGTTTGATTATTTATGTATTATATTGTGTTGTAGAATTGACATGTCAATTTGTTTTTGCTGGTTAATATGATTGAGGTGGTAGCCAATTTATTTTTTTTTTATAGTTTTTTTACTTTTTCTACTTTTGCAAAACTTTAAAACTTTATTATTTCAAATTCAAAGCTGTCTCATGGCTTGTTTTTTAATAATGAACTGTAATTTGTTCATGCCCATTTGGTATATCTACAACTTTTTGATCACTTTCAGGCCTTGGTTCCACTTTTTTTTCAACTGCCAATTGCAATTCGATAAAACTGCAGATTGCATTTGCACCATTGTTACACAATAATGCAATGTCCTTCTGCTATTTTTTCCTCAGCCAAAAGGCCAAAATTGCAGCATGCTGCATATGGCTGCATAGTATGCATCTGTCTGGGCAATGCAAGTCAATGGGTTTGAGTTTATTTTCGCACTGGTTTGCATACACAAGGCAGACGTTTTTTTTTATGCATGTCAGAAATATGTCATATTCATATTCATACTATACGCATGACACATATGCATGCTATTCGCATGCCATATGCATGTGTTGCAATTTCTGGTTTAAAACAAGTGTTTGAAGGATAAAGTCATATCTAGTTAAAAAAAAAACAAAACCCTGGAAGTTGACAGGTTGTGAAGGAATTAAAGGCAGACCCAAAGGCTTATTACTGCCACACAAAGCATGCCTCCATGGACACCAGAAAAAATGACCAGAACTCCAAATGTGGAGATACTGCTGGTTCTGGGGCAGGAGCGACCAGGTTTGTGGGACACTAGAAACTCAGGGTATGTGGACGGTGGAATGCATAATGCATCCTTGGTATTCATAACAGCAATTATTCCCTGCCTATGACACCAGCACAGCTAAAGTATATAAGTAAGTTTACCCTTATGTTTTTTTTTTTATATGACCCTGTATAGTTGTATGCAATAATAACTCCCAATGCCAAGATAAGATCCGCTGACATACATGTATACAATTTTAAGACTTCACATACAGTTCTTAAAGCACACCAACATTTGCTTTTATTGTTAAAACAGTGCTTTCTGCATCACCATCACTCACTAATCTTATTTATTTATTTAAGGCTACCAGTAGTGATGAGTGAGTGTAATTGTCACTATTCGCTACTCACACGGATAGCATGTTATTGGCGATACTTGTGGTGCTCGTGAGTGATGTGTCTATTGTTATCGATATGACACATATTGCCTGCTCCCTAAAGTACACAA
This sequence comes from Allobates femoralis, assembly GCA_033576535.1. Taxonomy (NCBI): domain Eukaryota; kingdom Metazoa; phylum Chordata; class Amphibia; order Anura; family Aromobatidae; genus Allobates; species Allobates femoralis. The sequence goes on from JARQOC010000003.1 coordinate 241,574,739, forward strand.
AGTAAACTGGCACTACAGTGAGAGCAGATTGGATATTAGGGTCTCCTTGGGGGCACAGCAAGGTGTTATATGAAGTAGAAGCGTAAAAAAGGCCACCCTCCCTACCTGTCCCAGAAAGACTCGTTTTATAGCTGAATGTGTGTGGGTGGAGCTTATCAATAATCACCGAACATTAGACTCACTATTCGGACGAATATATAAGTATTAAAAACTATTCGTTACGAGTATAGCAAACGTGAATGTGGAGCCCACTGGGACGGGGTACTCGGTACCGAACCGGGGTATTGCTGGGGGATGTCACGGAGGTCCTGTTCCGGACCGTGTCCCAGGTTTGCACAAGTAAATGGGGTGTATTTACAAGGGATTAGGTATGTCGTGACGCCTCCCACGGGTTGTGGTCAGGGTGACCACCGCTGCTGCAGAAACTCTGGGGATGATGTTTGGCAGCTGTAGATGTAACGGCTCCCCACAGGTAGAGCCTGGTTCCCCGGGGCAGTGGTAATTAAAGTCTGTGATGGTTGTTATAGATGTTACAGGAAAGTAGTGGTAGTAGTAGAGATTTTGAGAGTGGAGGCAATGGCAGTTTATGAGGGAAAGTAGGGTTTCAGCACAAGGATCACACACACTCACGTTTGTTGTCGTTTTCCAAGTCTTTACTGTGCAGATGGAAAAGCAGAGTATTGTCCACGGAGTCTGTATCGGGGCCGGGTTTCTCCCACCCTGACCAGGTCCTTGGCTTCCTACTTCTGCGCTTTGTGTGTGGCTCATGCCGCTTTTAGCTGAACTGCTGGCCCTGTCTCCCCTCACGGGTTCCAATCTGCTAGGCAACTTGAGTCCTCTGTGTCACTGACCTCCGTGTTGCTTTGCTATGGTACAGTGAAGATGGTGGACCTTCACTATCCCGGTATTCACTGTCTTGTCTGTCTCAGGCACAGCCTCGGATCCGGTATCCGTCCTAAGCGACTCTCCGGGGTGAGTTTAGGGTAACTCATTGTCCCGGGTGTGTTCCTCTGTTTCTCTGACTCCTTCCCTCAGACCTCTCAGGACCTCCACTCCAACTCGACTCAACTCCAGACTCAAACTAAACTCAACTAAACTGATTAACTGTCACTCCTGCTCTGAGGTAAACATTAGCTCCTCCCACTCTTGCAGGTGCCACCTAAGCTCCTTCCACTTTCTAGTATAGTGTTGTGTGGGGAGTAAACCCGTGTTGCTGTTTCTGTGGCACATTAACCCTTGGGGTGCCACATTCCCTCTTAGTTAAAGACAGTACTCCGGGACTGTGGAAAAACAAGTAAACAAACAATTAATACAATTAATATTTACAGAGACTTAAAAGTAAAAAGTACAAGAATCACCAAAGTTCAAAAACAGTCCAAAAATTCAAAAAGCAGTCCTCCCGGGGGTTTAGTCTATTGCCTCCGGGATGATAAATATATAAGATTGTTTATACCACAACCAGTCCGTGGTAGTATGGTCCATAAAAATAAAATAAAAGGAAAAAGTTCGAAAGATATGCAAAAAGTTCATACAGGATAGTCTCTGTATGTACTGGGCTTTTTTAACGTTGCATTAACTATGTACATTTGTCCACGGGCGTATCTACTTAGGAGGCCTGGATTCTCTACACCACCCCCAGGCACTTTTTTTCCCTAACTTAATGTACATGGGGGTTAATCCAGTTCCTCCACCCTCTTGGACACTATCTACCGGTGTTTAAATTATATTTATACAAACATATTTACATTTTACAGTTAATTTGACCATTTAATCCCTGTACCTAGCTGGTAATTGACCTCTGGTACTACGCTCTGATTTGCGTAAAACGGGTATACTGCTTGCATGTAGCCTATTGGTGCTGGTGGGCATGTACCTACTTGTAGTGTTTGGTACTATAGAAGATGAAGATCTGACTGTAGGACTGGCAAGCTCACTGGGACCAGGAATTGATTCTTCCATTACAGGTTCTACTTCCAGTTCTTCAGGTCTTGGGACTTCTTCGTGTAATACGGGTTCTGGTGTTGGTTCCACCATTGGAGGGAAAGCAATCATCGGAACTACAACTGCTCTGTAGTAATTTGGCCATGTTTTGGGGAAATCTCCTAGCACCGTATGAAATACTTCATCTTCTTTCTCTTTAACATGTTGGACCTGTACGGGTACTATTACTTCTGGTGTTTTCAGGGTTTCAGGACACGGTTTGAGATGGTCTCTGGACACAACTACTGAAGTTCTTCCTTCATCTTTTCTTATTAGACACATTTTAGCGTTGTCTAAATTGGATGGTAAGACTGTGTATGGGATGGTTTCCCACTGATTATCCAATTTGTTAGTGCGTCTCTTTCTTTTGAGAACTTGCTCACCTGGTTGTAAGGGAGTTGCTTGAGCACTTTGTTTATAGGTTCTCTCTTGTCTTGCTCTAGCTTGCTGAAGATTTTTCTCCACGCACTCTTGTACTAGGCGATACTGTTGCTGACGTAGGGTATCCCAATTGGATTCTTCAACTTCTGCGTCTGGTTTCACGATTCCCATATCTAAGTCAATTGGCAGCTTTCCAGGTCTTGCACGCATAAGATAGGCTGGGGTGCAGTTTGTAGAATTCACTGGAACATGGTTGTATAAGTCTACCAAATCAGGTAATTTATCTGGCCATTGATTTCTCTCAGATTCTGGTAACGTTTTCAATAGGTCTATTACAATATGGTTCATCTCGCATAAGCCATTTGTTTGGGGGTGGTACGCTGTCGTGCGGATTTTCTTACAGCCGAACATATTGCAGAATTCTTGGAAAATCTCTGATTCAAAGGCTGGACCTTGATCTACAAGGACTTGTTCCGGGTAACCATGCGGTCTACAGAAATGGGTCTGAAATGCTCTTGCTGCCATCTTCGCTGTCTGGTCCTTGACGGGTACCACCACTAAGAAGCGTGAGTAATGGTCCACGATGGTTAAGGCATAGACATAGCCTGACCGGCTTGGTGACAACTTGACGCGGTCTAATCCAACTAACTCTAGTGGTTGCTTGGTTACTATGGACTGGATTGGGGCTCTCAGCTGATCTCTTCTTCTGAGGTTGCATGGGCCACATTTTCTGCACCAATCTTCAATTGATTTTCTCATGCCAACCCAATAGAATCTCTCTCTTAGGAACACTTCCAACTTCTTCCATCCGAAATGACCTGCACCGTCGTGGCAGACTTCTAAGACCATTTTGACGTCTTGCTTGGGTACGATTATCTGCCAGACCAATTCATGTGTTTTGGGATTGGTATGCCTTCTGCAGAGCTTCCCTTGATACAGGAACAACTTGCCTCTCTCTTTCCAGGGTTGTTGGGTCTCTGCCGGGGCGTTCTGGTTAGGGTACACACCTTGTTGTGTAAGCAGTGCATTCATTAACATCACAGCTGGATCACTATCTTGGGTATCAGCCCATCCATGGTGTGCTAACGAGTTAAGACTTGCCTGTTGTTCTCTTTGGTAGATGCCGGGTTGATACTTGTCTACCTTTGAATGATGAAAGGCCGGTAGTTCAATTTCTTCCAACTCTTCCGGTTCCTCTTCCACGTCTTTCAGGTGTGGCATCCGGGATAAGGCATCTGTGTTCCCGTTCCTGCGGCCTGCCCTATATTTGATGACAAAATTGTAGTTAGACAGCCGGGCTATCCATCGCTGCTCCAATGCATCTAATTTTGCTGTATCCAGGAGGGTCAACGGGTTGTTATCCGTGTAGATGGTGAATTCTGCAGCTGCCAGATAGTGCTTGAAACGTTCAGTTACAGCCCAAACTACTGCCAGTAGCTCTAACTTGAAGGAGCTGTAGTTCTCGGGATTTCTTTCTGTAGGCCGGAGCTTTCTACTTGCAAAGGCAATAACTCCGTCTTTGCCTCCCTTCTTCTGCGACAACACTGCTCCCAGTCCCACGTTGCTGGCATCCGTGCATAGAATGAATGGTTGATGGTAATCAGGGTATGCCAGAATCTCTTCTCCCGTCAATGCACACTTCAGTTTGTTGAAGGAGTCTTCCATCTCTTCACTCCACCGGAAAGGAGGATTACGGGTTGAAGACTTTCTTGATTGTCTTACCAGGATGTCTTGTAGAGGAGCTGCTAGCTTCGTGAATCCACTGATAAATATTCTATAATAGCCTTCCAGGCCCAGGAATTGCCTCACTTCTTTCACATTTGTAGGTCTTGGCCAATCCCTTATCACTGTGACTTTATCAGGATCTGGTGCTACTCCCTCTGAACTCACAACATGTCCCAAGTACTTGGATGGCTTGATTTTCATGCCGTATTTGGATAAGGCTTCGAACACTTCTACCAGGTCTTGTAGATGTTGCTCATACATCTTGGAGTAGACTATGGATCACGCACACTCACGTTTGTTGTCGTTTTCCAAGTCTTTATTGTGCAGATGGAAAAGCACAGTATTGTCCACGGATTCTGTACCGGGGCCGAGTTGCCCCTACCCTGACCGGGTCCTTGGCTTCCTACTTCTGTGCTTTGTGTGTGGCCCTGCTGCCGCTTTTAGCTGAAGTGCTGGCCCTGTCTCCCCTCACGGGTACCAATCTGCTAGGCAACTTGAGTCCTCTGTGTCACTGACCCTTCCGTGTTGCTTTGCCATGGTACAGTGAAGATGGTGGACCTTCACTATCCCGGTATTCACTGTCCTGTCTGTCTCAGGCACAGCCTCGGTTCCGGTATCCGTCCTAAGCGACTCTCCGGGGTGAGTTTAGGGTAACTCCTTGTCCCGGGTGTGTTCCTCTGTTTCTCTGACTCCTTCCCTCAGACCTCTCAGGACCTCCACTCCAACTCGACTCAACTCCAGACTCAAACTATACTCAACTAAACTGACTAACTGTCACTCCTGCTCTGAGGTAAACAACATTAGCTCCTCCCACTCTTGCAGGTGCCACCTAAGCTCCTCCCACTTTCTAGTGTAGTGTTGTGTGGGGAGTAAACCCGTGTTGTTGTTTCTGTGGCACATTAACCCTTGGGGTGCCACATTGATATTTCGCTACTCACTCATCACTAGCTAAGAGACATTTCAAAAAAGCCGTACTATTCTTTTCTTTATACCACATCACCATATGCATTTACACATTGGATCTTCTTTACAATGACTCTTAGTTTCCTTCAATTTTTAACCCCGTGGCTATACTTTCCTCTAGTCCCTGCTCCTGGAGCTTCATTACAAGGCTGTCATATGGTACAGTATCAAACACTTTTGCAAAGTCCAAATGAATTACATCAACTTCATTACCAACATCCAGATTTGCACCTACCTCTTCAGAGCTGCAGCCGCGTGATCGCTGCCATGCCTCCATCTCATGTGACAGCCAAGACCCGGCAGTTAAACCCCCAAAATGCTGCAGTCACAGCATTTAGGTGACTGGGAGAGGAGTACACTCCTTTCCCAAGCCATGACGCTCCCAGTGACATATTCATGGGGACCCAATCGTGCCATTGTAATCCAGGGTCATTGACATGATAAATTACCAACATCCAGATTTGCACCTACCTCTTCAGAGAAACCCAACATGTTGGTTAGACATAACATATCTCTCATGAATCCATGCTGGTTATCAGTTTTTATATTATTGACTACAAACTATTTTTGATTGTCAACTCTTAATCCCCTCCATGACCACTGATGTATCTACAGTATTCATCTTAGGAGGGTAGCAGTTCCTGACCCATGACGTAGGTCTTCATGATTTTGCAGGCACAAGAGCTGCACCCGAGTGATCGCTGCTATGTCTCCATCTCATGTGACAGCCGAGACCCAGCAGTTAAACCCCCAAAATGCTGCAGTCACAGCATTTAGGTGACTGGGAGAGGAGTACACTCCTTTCCCAAGCCATGATGCTCCCAGTGACATATTCATGGGGACCCAATCGCGCCATTGTAATCCAGGGTCATTGACATGATAAATTACCAACATCTAGATTTGCACCTACCTCTTCAGAGAAACCCAACATGTTGGTTAGACATAACATATCTCTCATGAATCCATGCTGGTTATCAGTTTTTATATTATTGACTACAAACTATTTTTGATTGTCAACTCTTAATCCCCTCCATGACCACTGATGTATCTACAGTATTCATCTTAGGAGGGTAGCAGTTCCTGACCCATGACGTAGGTCTTCATGATTTTGCAGGCACAAGAGCTGCACCCGAGTGATCGCTGCTATGTCTCCATCTCATGTGACAGCCAAGACCCAGCAGTTAAACCCCCAAAATGCTGCAGTCACAGCATTTAGGTGACTGGGAGAGGAGTACACTCCTTTCCCAAGCCATGACGCTCCCAGTGACATATTCATGGGGACCCAATCGCGCCATTGTAATCCAGGGTCATTGACATGATAAATTCCAAATCACCTAGCAACAGAAAGTCTTGCACACCATGAGAGATATATGGTGTGCAAGGCAAACTGTCACTGTCAATAAAAAATAAACAATATACAAAAACTCCACAACAATATAGCGCAAAAAAGTAAAAAATGTAATATTAATAAAACATATTTTTATGTATCATCATGTCTGCAACAACCCACTCTATTAAACTGTTACACAAGTTGACCCTTTCAGTAAACACCATTAGAAAAAGTGGTGGCAAAAATATCATGCTTTTTCATCTTGCCATCAAAAAAAGTTGAATTAAAAAGTCGCATGTAAATAAAAATGGTATGACTAGAAACATTACCTTGTTCCATAAACAACAAGCTGCTACACAGCTCCATCAATTGAGAAATAAAAAAGCTATAGGTCTCAGAATACAGCAATTCAAAAGCAATTCTTTTGTATAAAATACTGTGTTTCTCCAAAATAAGACAGTCTATTATATATTTCTTTTTCTTGGGCTGGGGCTTATTTTTGGGGTGGAGCTTATATTTGGCCAAGAATAAGCAATCACACAAAAAAATCAACATCTTTTCATTTTAAAAAGCAGTAAGATTTTTGCCCTGGAGTCCTCCACTATTCCTTTCTTGTACTCCACAGAGTAGCTTTTCCTTTGGAACTCATGTTGTAGGATTACAGTATACTAGTTGTTGAAGATGAGCAGATCTGCAGGGAAGCAGACTTTGGAAGAAGACATGCGGTCTTGGAAGGCGGGGCTCGGGAGTGGAGTGTAGGAGCAGCTACCATACTACTGGTACAGTATACAGTATACAGTACGGCACTTACCCATAAAGATTAGCGTGAGGCAGCAGGACTCAGGACATATTGTACAATCTCACTCAGGACTTGCAGTTATGGAGCTCATGTGACACACAATCAATTAGCACATGGATTCAGAAGGTGGTACATACTGACTCTAGGTGCTGATTGGTCATGGGTCTCATTGGCTTCGTGAGTGCTGGTCCTAACAGCACTGAAACCTCTGCCGGCACTGGAGCCTGAGGTGAGTATAAAGCTTTATTGTTTTAAAGACGGAGGCGCACAATGGGATTAAGGGGGAGCAAGGGGAGTAAATACAGTATTCACCTCTCAATCTATTCCTGGTGCACTGGTGACTATTTTATCACTTTGCAATTGGCCGGTATTCATCAGCTGAGAGTGACACTGCACTATGTATTTCTATGCAGGTGTCACATTCAGGTTTGAGTACGCAACTAGGGCTTATTTTTGGAGTAGGGATTATATTTCAAACCTATTCCAAAAAGCTTGAAAAAACCTGCTAGGGCTTATTTTTGGGAAATGTTTTATTTTTAGAGAAATTGTAGTTTTTTTGGTGTAAAAGCCGCAAAACATAAAAAATATAAATGTCGTATGACTGTAATCATACTGAGTGGAACTGTCTTATTACTTTAATGACATGGTGAACAGCATATAAAAATATTCCTGAATCTCTGTTCCTTCTTGCTTCTGTATCACAAAAAACAGAATAGTAAGTGATCAAAAAATATTACATGACCCAAAATGGTAACAAGGAACGCTTACATTCATATGTCTCTGTTGGCAGAAAAATAAAAAACTATAGTCTTAAAAATTTGGTGATGCAAAGAACCTTTATACTGTAAAAAAAACGTTTTTAGTCTGATAGCTTAAAAAAACCTGTATAAATCTAGTATCGCTGTGACTATACTAATCTGACAAAAAAATGCCGTATCACTTATACCGCAAGGTGAACAGTCTAAAAATAGTAAACAAAGAAATTCTTCAACTACTCCTAATTTATTTTGCTTCTCAAAGATCACAGTAAGGCTCAGTTCAAAATTATCGGTCCCTCTCCGCTTAGCGATTACATTGGCGATTTAGTGTAAATCTTTGAAAATCACGATTCATTCAAATTCCCAACAGAAAATTCACTGTAGTGAGGCAAAGGGAGTCACTTTGCACTCTCAACTGACCTGTGGTCCGGTGGTGTCCAATCTTTTCATGCATCTTTTTAGGTATGCACAAAAGTACGCTCAACAACAGTTTTGTGAACCTTTGAAAAGAAGGCAAGCAGAGTCCAGAGTTATATGTGATAAATAGAAGAAAACCGCTCCACTTGTTGCACCAATAGCAGTTTAATCCGGTATAGAGCAATGGTTTCTCAGACATGGAGAGTGGGTTTCTCAGACATGGAGAGTGATATTGGACAAGGTGGTGCTAGCTATAGTGAAACATATAGCGTTTTCACAGTGCAAAAAACGAGATAGCAACACTCACCTTATTGTGCCTAAAACCAGTTCTTTACTAAGAATCCATAAAAATCCAAGTAGGTGTAAAGAATCACCAAGGCCCCTTTGACATCTATGCAGCCCCTGCTTTTGTCTGCCCTGCCTGCCCTGTGCTAGCGCAAATGGAAGCGCAGGTGCATTTAGAGGCAAGTGCAGGTAAGCGCATAGGAGCATAGATGCACTGCTCTTGCACTCGCCTGCGCTCGGTGCCCCCATTACCAGCTATGGCTGAGCGCAGCCAAGCGCAGGAGATGAAATCTCGGGAAGCGTGAGCGTGAATGAGCTGACGTCACCGCTCATGTGCTTCTCCAGATGCACCCGGAAATGCGTAATGTGACGTTTCCGGGTGTATCTGGAGAAGTGCATGCACGGTGACGTCAGCTTATTTCCACTCATGCTTCACAGAATTCATCTCCTGCGCTCGGCTGCGCTCGGCCATAGCAGGTAATGGGGTTACCAAGCGCAGGCAAGCGCAAGAGCAGTGCATGTATGCGCCCATGCAGTTGCCTGCACTTGCCTCTAAATGCACCTGCACTTGCATTTGTGCTAGCGCAGGGCAATCAAGTGCAGGGACTGCATAGATGTGAAAGGAGCCTAACAGTTCATTCTGATTACAGCTGTTTAGTGCTTGTCCACCACTTCAAAAGATCATCAAATCTGATTTGTAGTTGGTTGTCACTCTCACAACCTTTACAGGTGAGTCTCAATCTGTTACTTGATCCATGCTTTTCATAGATAAGACCCTATTTGTGCCTTCATCTCTTCCAGCATATCTCTTAATTTGTTAAAAACAGCTTTCCTAAAGTTCTAGGTTTTAGCATTTCCCCTTTGAAATGTTCTAGTGAATATTACATTGATACTTTCCCCATATTATTGCACTGCTGCTCCAAGTGCTCCTGGACCTGGAGATCTGAAATTGTATCTGTCCATTTGACAGAACAAGATCTAGCAAATTATCTCCCTTGGTAGTTTCATCTACCCACTGAGAAAGGTAATTGTCTTGAATTGTAGATAAGAACTTGCAGGTTTTAGAACAACCAGAGTATTCTATGTTCTATTGAATGTCTGGATAGTTGATATTCCCCATAATAATGACCTGATTATTATCATTTGCTGCGTTTTTAAATTGTTGCAGCAATAAGTGTTGAAAAAGTGTTGAAATTGAATGGGAACAGAGTATGAAAGATTCCTGGATCCATCTCTGACTCACAGGTCTCTTCTGGGAACAGTGTTGTTAGAGTATTATTCCATTTCGATGTGGGATTCCCTGCCTATTTCTGATAACCAGGTAAAATAGAGCTGATTCCCCCAGCTAAGCACTTTATCTTGGTTGGTTAATAAAAATAGAAGCTCACCCACACATTTTTTTTTTAATTGCCCATTTTTTGATAACTAGCACAGATAAAGCAAGCAGCTGGAGACTGGTTTTCTCAGGATGGGAAAGTCTATGTTTATCGAGTTCTTCCCAGTCTAAAAAGAGCAGCCACTGCCCTTGAACCAGTGCTTCCATTAGATGTACCAATTGTTGTGCTTTTCCCAGCTATATATAGCTGAAATCAGTAGTGATTTGACAAAAATCACAGCTGCCATCAAGCCCTTGGTTGGTAATGTAGAGGTGTTTATAAAATCTCTCCATTACCAACCATATAAGTAAAAAAAACACAGATCCAAAAATCCTTAATTTTAAATAAAAATTAAACAAAACCCTCTTTCACTAACTTATTAGCCCCCAAAATACCATTTCAGGTGCAATATAATCCAAACAACATCCCACGATGATCTCAGCTTTGCTACATCTAGAGGCCACAGTGACTGGTGACATTAGAACATGTGACTGCTCACCATAGCCTCCGGGACACACTGAGAGCAGTGTGGGAGCTGCCAGAATTGACCCTATGTAAATTCAGTGCCAGACCGACTGCATTTCATGGCAGCAGGACAGTCAGAGTCGAGTCTGAGTGCACTTGAGGTTACCTCTGGTAGTTCTCATGGTACCCTCTGTGCAAGAATCCAGGTGTTACCTCTGGTGAACTCTGTGCCAGCCTGTTGGACTGGGTGTCACAGCAGCAACACAGGCTGACAAGCCGGCACTGAGTTCACCTGAGTTCCCTTCTGGTGGGTTCTCAAGGTACCCTCTGTGTTAACCACCAGCTGTGACCTCAGGTGAACTCAGTGCCAGACTGCCAGAAGAGCTGTCACAGTGGCAGCACAATCCAACAGACCGGCAGCTGTGAGGCTTGGAAACCTTGAAGTAGTCTTTAAGGTAGACTTTAAAGTTGCTAGAGTAACCAGCCAAGAGGTCTCATGGCATCTGTCAATCCGGTAACTTTAATAAAGCCTTTAAGGTTCCTGGAGTTCCCTGATGCTGGGACATTTGCAGGCTGTGAACTCTTCCAATCTGTAATCTCACTATTATGAAGCATACAAGCCATCTCCATTGCCATGTTTATTGCACCAGAAATGATAGCCCTTGTGATAAGTCGAATAGTTAACTCTGATATTTTGCCTGGACAACCAGCTCTTGGCTTTTAAATAGATAGACTTCTTTTTTATTATTCCAATTGTAGCAATTGTAACTGCTCACATGATGTAGTTTGGCAATTTTCTTGGCCAAAAGACCACTATCAATTAACTTAATGATGCATTTTCACCCTTATTGGGAAATTTTTATGGCTGCTCATCAGTTCAAATAAATGACCTTTTACTTTGTAATGGACCAAACAACACACTGAGCTATTAGGGAATACTGTAGGAGAACAGGCTGTAATTTGTAGCATTCAGGAAAAAAATGTTTCACCAAAACACCAGGAGCCTGATAGTAACAAAGCAGTGGCATGACATGAATCTAAATAACTATGAACTAAACATATGCTTCAATGTGGTAACTCAAATATATGTATGAGAGAGCCAAGATGATTGTCTGTGACTCAAAGCTGTAGTGGATTGTGTCATATGGAGCCTTAAATCAAAAGTTCAAAACATTACTTTTGCTCATCAGTGTATATTTTCTATGCATACTAATTGTTTGTGTATATACAATACGCTAACTAACTGCGAGTTCCCCATTGACCAGCCAGTAGTGAAAGCAGCTTTTGCCTTAACCATCAATTGTTGTTCAATTGTGATGACTGTAGACAGCGAAACACTGTTCATGACAAATTGGTGGCAGCTGTTAGTCTGTCTCTCCGACACCAGCCTTTGGACATTAGCTTTAATTAGCCTGTTTGCTAGTGTAATGCATTGCAAAGCACACACATTGGAATATTGGAATTACACCTGTTAGTTTGACAGTTTTAGAAAACCTATTAGACCAGGCTCCTGGTATGATCTAAGGGGCCACCCTAGCTGGCATAGGTGACAGATAAAAAAGTCATTATTCGCTCTTCAGCTGTTATGGAAACCAATTGGCCCCTGAGATCGCGCTGCTGGGTTCACGATCAGGTGAGAGATGTAATGACCTCCATCTCTTAAGTTTATAAATGCTGGGATCTCTGTTGATCGCAGTATTTAAAGGGTTAAACAGCCAGATGCACCATCCTTGGCTCTGACAGCCAGATATTGACTATCCTTTAGCTGAGATTGCGGCATCCATCTCCTATGCACAACTCCTGTGCCTGAATGACTATCTTCAGGATGTACCAGGTTGTCCATTTGCAGGAACACTGCAATATAGGACGTACTGCTACATCCAATGTTTTGAAGAGGTTTAAATTCTGCTTGGGACATGTAAGGTTATAAACATATCTGTATATAATGTACTAAAATGTACCATGCTGGTAATTGAATCATAAACAAGCAATGATTTAGGTTATAAATAAACATTTTACACAAATTAAATTAGCAAACTACAGAAACATTGATGCTTCATAATTTTTAATTTGTGAACACATTTAGCTACAGTATATATCAGTAATACAATAAACTGTTCTCTCTATAAATTTAACTTATCATTTGTTGTATATTATAAAAATCTCAAGTCATCAGTATTGAGTGAGTTGAGTCCCCACTGAGTTAAATATAATATATAATATAATTTAGGCTCATGGAGTGTACATTTGCCCTCCCTGAAATTACACATAATCAAGTGATAATCCTTATTTACATATTTGGCTATACTCACTGCCCAGTAGCTGTAAGGCAAAGAATATAAATATGCTATATATCAATGCACTGCAATTGACAAATACACAACCTCCTTATAGCTCTAAAGATTTAAAGTTTAAGGTATTTATTGTTATTTTTATCAAGGAGTGCTAAAGCCATCCAACTACGTCATTGTGTACCTAAATATGCATGTGTAAGAGAGTTGGAAAAAATGAAAGCATTCCTAGGTATAACATTGTTTGTGTTGGAACATTCCCCTCTACTGAACAAGGGAACTGTAACATCTGTCAAAGGTCACTGGCTCAAAATAGTTATCTCAGGCAGACTCTTCACAAGCCACTTCATTTGGCATAATTCAGAGAAACCTTGACACCCTTCAACCCATATACAGGGATCTGGATTTACAATGGGGTCCAGAAGATTGCTACCTATGGGTGGGATGTAGTCCAGAAACAGGGATAGTTGCCAAGCAGGGTAAGAGCTGGAAGGTCACAAAAAGGACAAAATATGGATCTGTTACAATAGTCAGGAAGCTGGGTAAAAACCAAGATGACAGTAAGTTAAAAAATCATCAAGCAGGAGAAGCATTTAAAAAACAGACAAGTGTAAAACAGGAAAAATCATTCAGAACATAAGACTAGGCAAGGAACTACATGCTATAACTGGCAGCTGGCTTCCATCAGCAAGCTGAAGGCTTATGTAATGCTTGGTGCCACCTAATAGGATGAAGCCAGAAGCAGGTGACTTCAGATGGGCAGCACATACCCACTCTGTCAGACTGAAAAGTACTGCAGGTCCTAGCCATTCTAATCTTAGTGGATTAGCAGAGCCTGCGCTAACCAGAGTTGCTTGTTCTACCATCTCCTCTATCACCAGTACCACCTACAGAGTGAATATTGTGGTGTCTGGTGAAAGAAGCATATATAGCAGAAGTAGGCTCTGGTGGAGATATGGCATGAACTACCTGGAACAAATGGTTAAAAAATTGGATTCCTTGAGGAAACATGAGTAACCAGCATTGCCTAAATGTGCTACTAAGGCCTGCAGTACACACGAGATCCGTAGACTGTAGGTCTAGAGAGGATACAAAAAGCAGAAGTCGCAGACCTAAGTGTAAAGTTTTTATATATGTATAAATTATAGGCAAGCGCACTCACCTATAGTGTATCTTTATACAATGGCATATCGATCTCTTAGGATCTGGTAAGGCTCCTATGGTATGCTGCTCCAGTCCAAGGGAAAGCGGAACTCTCAGCCGGGAGTCCATGGATTGACTTCAGAAGTGTATTAGCCGGGCAGATGAGCGCTCCCACATTTGGAACCAATCAATTGAACTTCAATTTCTTTCTTCTTTCTGAATTTGGGCAGCCATCAATTTCTTATGGTGAACTTGATGCTACTATGGACTGCAGCATCTCAGGACTTCAGAAAATGTGGGACATCATTTGTCAGCAATTGCAAAGGTAGCTGTCAGTAGTGGATCTTCATGGTTTGGAAACCCAAGTCCATTCAATGTGACAGAATGGTCCCCAGACAACCATTGATAACCTCACTAATAGCATGCCATGGTGTGTAAGTTTTTTTGCATGTGTTGCTCATATTTGTTATTTAATATATTGAGATGCTTTGAAAATTTTGTGTGATTTCTCTCAATGTTTGCATATTATTATCATGTCTATTGATGTTATGATTTTCAGAAATCTAAGGCTGGCTTCACACTACAGTTTTTCACTGATCAGTGTCCATCAGTGTTTGGGTGCCAAAACCAGGAGTGGAAACAGGAGAGGAACTTGCAGAGAAAAACTATAATTGAAAGATTGACACCTGTCCTGAGTTTTGGAGACACTCCTAGTTTTGGCACACAAACACTGATGGACACTGATCAGTGAAAAAACTGCAGTGTGACGCCAGCCTAATGGTGGGTTTACACGTCGCGATATCGGTGTCCAACTCCGACCCAACTCCGACCAAAAGTCACGTGGTTCGGGAGTTGGAGCCGATATCGTTTGCGCGTTGTACGGTTTGAACGTACAATGCGATGCTGGAACGATGCTAAAACGATATCGGGGTTGAATGAGCGTGCTATTCAACCGCCCGATATCGGATGGCCGTTGTAGCCGCATCGTCCCGTGTGACAGCCCAACTACGATGTGTATACCCACGTCACCCATTCACTCCCATGTTAACTGGTCGTTCCTGGGTTGGGGGGCGTACACATCGTCGGGACATTGTATCCCGATATCAGGCTGTCTAAACCGGCGATGCGATAGCGGGAAAAGCGCGCTCAAAAAGCGCGCTCCCGCGTCGTTGGCTCCGATATCGGCCCGATATCGGGACGTGTAAACCCACCATAAGAGTTTTCCTTCTTGGTGTTGCAATTTCGATCTTGAGGAGTATATTAACTAGAATAGTCCTTTGATTCTTTAAATCAGTTCAGCTGGAGAAAGTTGGTAAAACTTTGAACCAAAGACAATGCTGAAGTTAAGCCTCTTAAATAAAACATCATTTGAGGACAAGGGATATTCATAAGTCAGTAGGTATTATATCACTTTAAACAAGATAGGATCTATGACGGTATAATTCAGTATTTGTAAAGTTCCTGAATTTTTCCAGTAAGGAATATCAATACTTTCTGTGTGCTGCAGCAAATTGAAATAAAACCTTTAACATATTAATATTATAAAAAAAAACATTAGCAAACTGAACCTATTAATTGGTAAATATAATATCTACAGAAATGTTATAATTAACCGTATATAAGGCTGCTTTCACATCAGCGTTTTACGCTGATCGCAGCAGTTACGGTGAAAAAGACGCAACTGCCACGATTACCGCATAACGGCCGCACTTGCAGTTCACTTGCGGCAAGCCCCATACAATGTCTGTTTTTTTCGCGGCCGCACCTGCCGCAAGTGCCGAAACTGCACTTGCTGCACCTGCCGCACACTTACCGCAAGCCCCATAGACATTGTATGGGGCTTGCCACAAGTGAACCGCAAGTGCGGCCGTTATGCGGTAATCGCGGCAGTTTTTTCACCGCAACTGCCGCGATCAGCGAAAAACGCTGATGTGAAAGGACCCTAACATATTTAATGCTTTAAATCCAAATATGTCTTTAAATAGGTTGTTATGGTATACAATTGAAACCTGAAGTTTACATACAAAACATCAAAAGACACATATGCATGTTTTTCTCACTGACGTGAAATCAGAATATACCTTTCCAGTTTTAGGTCAATTAGGATTACCATAATCATTAATATTTGCCAATTTCCAGAATAATAAGAGAGAGAGAATGTTTTAAAGCATATTTATTACTTTGTACAAAGTCGCAAGTTTACATACACTAAGATTACTATAGTTTTAACCAATTTGGCACAGCCCATATGATGATGTCTTGTGTTTGGAAACTTCTAATAGATTTATTGGAAATACCTGAGTTAATTAGAGACATTCTATTACTTCAAAAGAAACATAAAAAAGCCAGATTATTTTTGCAAATGCAAACAGGAATAAAGACTTAAATATATGGAGATATATCCTGTAGTCTGATGAAACTAAATTTAAACTGGCAATAATTGCCATCATTACATTTGGAGGAAAATGGAGAAGCTTGGAAGACTAAGAACATCATTCCAACTGTGAAACATGGAAGTGGCAGCATTATGTTGTGGGATTGTTTTGCTGCAGGAGGAATTGGTGCACTTCACAAAATAGATGGCATAATGAGTAGAGATGAGTCTCATGGCATAGCATGGGTGCACGACACACAGCCTGTGCCAGCCAGCACACTCCTCAAAATTAGTTCAAAATATGAGGTGACTCATACATCCACTGAAATTTCAAAGGTGGGTGAAACTCAATTTGAACGACAGATGGATAAGTCATAGGGTAAAAGTGATAGCAGTTTTCTACATTAAGTAAAAGGAGTAGGAGGAGTAAAAGTATGAGTGACACATGTAGACATGTCACTCAGGGAGCCCTGCTCAAGAAATGCATCACACAGAGAGAACACCCTACCAAGAGTTCCCAATTTTCCAAAAATTAGTGTTAAACCACAGTACAGTGGTATTCATCGTATAGAGTTTGTATTGGGCCACAGTGGTAGCAAGGAAGGAGGCCTTGGCTCAGCATTTCAAGAATAAGTATTAAGGACTTAAGTGCAGGAGTCTCAGGAGTAGGTGTTGTGCTCAGAGAGCCCTGCTCAAGTCATGTATCACACTACAGGTAGACCCTAACAAGAGACCCCACTTTTACAACAATTATTGTCAGACCACCGGAAAGGGGCATCAATTGGCCTAGACCAAAAATAGCAGAATGGCCTAGCCTGCATGCATGGCAAAAGGTCTTGAATAGGGCCTGGCATAGAATTTCAAGGTTAAATTGATCAGGAACAGTGGGATGAGTGACAGGTGTAGGAGTGTTGGGCAGGGTGCCCTCAAACCTGCAACTGCTCCAGTCAATCTTTTACCCTGCCACCCTCAGGTGGTACAACTATAATTTTTGTAGAATACTACCAGAAACATTAGTCAGCTACGTTAGTCACAGAGAGGTTCAATATGTATGAATGGAAGTCGTCCACACTTCCATTCATGCACTCAGACTGGAAGTGCAGACGACGCCTGCTCATGCGCAGTGACCCTCTCTGGAGCCAGATGCATACACCTGGCATCAGAGAAGCCCAATGCTGAGATATTCAAAGCCGCACACACATAGCGATGCGGATGACACTGTGGTGGTAAAGCAGGTTATAACACCCACAGGGGCATGATAACATGCAAAGTAGACTGATTAGTTGGGAGAACTAACACCCCATTGACTAGTCATATCCCTAATTAGTATCTCATAAATGGTCTGTACAAATACTTTTTTTAAAGACCTGCTTATGTATGCTACAACATAGAGTGGCTGTTAGGCAGGGATAATACTGTACATATGGGCACAGAACTACTCATGGTTCTGAGTGCCCAGGGGAACTGACAGGTTCCCTTTTATGCCTAAAGTCTTATGTATTATACTCTTAACGGCTTTTGTACCACAGATGAGAAGTCTCATAATCAATGGGTGTTGAATCGCAGGTAAAGTAAGATGTCAAATGTTTTTCTTTTCTTTTCCTTTTAAAATATCTTGGTTTTGAAACATTTACCAAGGCTGTTTTAATATACACAGAAACGCATGCATGTGTATAAAATCAGTTTAATTGATTTTACCTCAAATTTTATTCACAGTAGGTTATAATTATTTAGCGATAAGCAAGAAAGTGTGTAAGATTTTGATAAAAATGGTACATTTTCCAAGCAGCTGCTCAGGCTCAATAAAGATTATGACACTTCCATTACTCTTTGTTTCCTGTGTCCACTGACCAGTTTTAATCTATAATTTATTAGAATAATCAGGCTTTGACATGTTATTAAGACTGTAGGCAGCATGTTTAGCATGTACAACTTGTAATGTGTATTGTATAAACCCTAAGAGGTTTTATGTATCAACACTTTACACATCAAAGGCATTTTCTACATAGTCACGCCATATACAAATTTCTAATCACATTTACTCTAATCTTCATTTTTCAGCTGCACCTTTGTTTGATTCAGTGATTAGACAGGTTAATTTAAAAATGAAAAGAAAAATAAGCTATTTTACAAGGTTCCCTCAAACATTACAAAATAAAATACAATATTTTCCAGAGTATGAAAGACACATTTGTCTTGCATTGTATGCTATAAAATGGGTTAAACTCTGTAAATTCTAAAAGTCTTAAGTAATGGTAAATGGGCAAACCTTTATATCCTGATTGAAGACGATTTTTACTCAATCAGAAGTACAGTTACATCTTATGTATTGTGTAGGTTCAGACCTTGTGCCATTCCATCTGCAGCAAAAGTAATATGTAATACACAGCGGAGCTCCTTTTATATGTGCTGGGACAGGACATATCATCAATTTTGGAACTTAAAGCCTAACCGCTGTTTAAATTTTTATTCAATAATAATGTAGTGAAAGTGATTTTAATAAACCTTCAAATATACCTTATAAGACAATTCTGATTGAAAACCATTCATAAACCTTTCACAAGGTGTCCCCACTAGACTGTGTCTGAAGTAGTATTCATTCTCAGTCAGATCCATCTTCAAGCTTCTCGCACTTAATACGGGGCACGTAACCATATAGGGGTAAAGGGGCGTGGCCTGCAGAACATCTACTCTCTGGCTGCAGCTGATGAGGTGAGAATGACTACAATGCATGACAATGACAGGTAATTTCCTGCTACAGCACAGTGCTAAGCAATATCAGAATGTCGGGATAAGTGCAAACTCTTCCTTGGCACAAGCTTCTGGCTCCACACAGCTGAGTTACAATCTCTGCTAACCTCTTCTCTGCTGTCACATTGCACTGTTCCCTATCAGATGCTGGTCACGCCCGCACAGCCATGAAATGCAGTTTTTAAAAGGCAAACAGAAAATGTGAGAAAATAAGTATATAGCACAAAAAAGCATTATCTCAGCTGTTATTTACCAATCATTAACAACCAGTGCAATATTGTTTTTTTTTTTAAATGAAATGACATTTACCTTTTTTTTTTCTTAGTAACAATGAAGAAATTGATCCTTTTTGAGCACAGTTGTAGTCGCTGGGATTGCAATGGACCGATGGTTGCTATAGCAAAAAAGAGGTCTAACATAGGTAGTAAAATGTGTTAGCAATAAATGAAGGTATTAACCTGTTCAGTTTGCTTGAACCATGGTCTATGAGCACAGACTAGCCCCCGAAGCACTATTGGGTAGCAATTTAATGTGAATAGGGGAAGAGCTCAACTGTAGTAACATTAAGTACATTGATGTTGTTCGGAAAGTGGAAACTGAAACTGATGCAGTTTGAATGCATCTTTTCAACTATGTTCAAAATTTGCATACTAATCCAGAAAATTCTTTAGTAAAGAGGTATATGTTTTATGTGTTGCTGCACATATGGCTAGTTTTCTTGGGTCCAAGGGTTGCGTCCTATTACGTAAGCTATTTCCTAGTCTGCATCATACTACCTGTCTAGAAATCTAACTTAAATTGGTTGAAAAGTCACGAGACAAGCGTATATGACTTATTGGGGATAGACATTTTTTAAAATTTCAAAGCATGAGAGCTGATTAAGCGTGTTTTTATTTTTTTGTATATTTTTCTTGGGTTTCTTTTTTAAATTTTGAAAATGGTAATTCTTTTACCTGGCAATTATGGCGAATACGATAAATTTAACTGAAAAGGGTACGCAACTAAAAATGTTAAACTTAATATTCATAGTTTTAAAATTAAAGAGAAATCCTAACTCATACAGGATGGCTGAAACGTCTCCAGCGTTCAGCATTAAGCATCCGTATGAATGCCAATCAGGGGGAATTGGGTGGAGTCAAATTGACCCTAGGCCTCACATGATGTCTAGCCAGGAAAGTGTAAGGCGATTACCCCGCTGAAGTGCTAGTGTAAATTGGATAACCTGAATTTTGCTTAGAAGACGCACCTGATTTTAACAAACTTGGTGAAGGAAAAGAGAAAAACTTTATTATTAATGTAAAACTGACCATCTTAATGACCAGTGTCTATCCAACAAATCATTTAGGGTATGTTCTCTGATGCACCCCATCTGTACGATGTCCTGACTCTGACTCACCCCATTTAAAATTAGCCTCCTTAATCGGATATGCTCCTTAATTGGATATAGCCCCGTTTGCTGACTCAATCTGATGACCTAATTCTGCCACACTATCCTGTCTGGATTCACTCGACTCTCTGAGATCTCTATTGACTCTGAGATTCTCCCCCTGACTGTCACGATCTCCCCTGGCTGCTACATTCCTGTGCTGAGTACAAGTCCTCTATGGACCGACACATCCGATTTGCATCCTGACTCTTGACTCTGACATCTCTTGAAGGCTCATGCCCTGATTGCTTGACACACTCCCCTACTGGCTGGACTCTGAATTCTGCCCTGGCTGCACGATTCCTTTGCTAGAACACATCCCCTTTGATGACTCTACTGTTCGACTGCTCCACACCTGTGGTGAACATCCTGTTTGCTGACTCCTGAATTCCGCTATGCTTGGCGACTCTGACTCTCTGAGATTCTGACTCTGAGACTCTGAGATTCTGACTCTGACTCTGAGACTCTGAGATTCTGACTCTGACTCTCTGAGATTCTGACTCTGACTCTCTGAGATTCTGACTCTGACTCTGACTCTCTGAGATTCTGACTCTGACTCTGACTCTCTGAGATTCTGACTCTGACTGACTCTCTGAGACTCTGAGATTCTGACTTTGACTCTGACTCTCTGAGACTCTGAGACTCTGAGATTCTGAGATTCTGACTCTGACTCTCTGAGATTCTGACTCTGACTCTCTGAGATTCTGACTCTGACTCTCTGAGATTCTGACTCTGACTCTCTGAGATTCTGACTCTGAGACTCTGAGATTCTGACTCTGACTCTGAGACTCTGAGATTCTGACTCTGACTCTGACTCTCTGAGATTCTGACTCTGACTCTGACTCTCTGAGATTCTGACTCTGACTCTCTGAGATTCTGAGATTCTGAGACTCTGAGATTCTGAGATTCTGACTCTGACTCTCTGAGATTCTGACTCTTACTCTCTGAGATTCTGACTCTGACTCTCTGAAATTCTGACTCTGACTCTCTGAGATTCTGACTCTGACTCTGACTCTCTGAGATTCTGACTCTGACTCTGACTCTCTGAGATTCTGACTCTGACTCTGAGACTCTGACTCTGAGACTCTGACTCTTAGACTCTGACTCTGAGACTCTGACTCTGAGACTCTGAAATTCATGAAATAATAAAAAAAAAAATGCGTGGGGCTCCGCGCAATTTCTATGTCTAGCCAGGTACAGCTAAGCAGCTGGGGGCTGGAATCCGCAGCGCAGGGATGCCCAAGCTTTCTGGGCACCCCCCGCTGCAAATTGCAGCCCGCAGCCGCCCCAGAAGATGGCGCGTTCATTGAAGCGCCATCCTTTGGTGCTGAACCCCGCTCTTCCAGCGGCCCTGGTGGCGGTGGCACGCTGGGTAATAAAGGGGTTAATACCAGCTTTGTTATACAAGCTGGTATTAAGCCCGAGATTCTTAATGTCAGGCCACGTTTGACCCAGCCACTAAGAATCTCCAATAAAGGGTTAAAAAAACACAGAGAAAATTTTTTATTTGAAATAAAAAAAAAGCCATTAGGGACTCCATCTTTAATTAAAAAAATCCTCTTCCGTCCGACGCAGTCCAAAACGCGATGTCCTCTCTGCTACATCCCTGTGCATAGATATAGATGTCTATGCACAGGGAATGAGCAGACTGAGAACAATCTCAGCTCTGCTACATCATGTCTGTGAGCAGGCGGGCTCTAGGACCCTGGAGCTGCACAGAGAAGACAGCTGGACTCAGCTCGCAAAGAAACAGCAGTTATTTGCGAGTTTCCCTGCTATCACTGGCACAGTAGCCGAGTCTAATGCAAACAATGGCAATCCTAGTTTTGTCAGCGTTTGCCAATGATTTGCATTGGACTCGTGCGAGTAAACGATGGGAAACTCGCAGAATACCGAGTCCTGCGAGTCCCTTACTACGCGCCGAGTAACGAGTCCTAGCGAGTAGATTCGCCCATCCCTATTAGCAATACAATCAAAGGATTACCTGTTCAAGTTGTCTTGTGAGACCAGTGGTTTCTATGTAAACATGAAGCCCCCCTAGAAACACATATTTTGGGTAGCATTTAATGTGATAAGTTGGGACAGATGCTCCACTGATAACATTTAAGTACATTGATTTTGTTTATATCAAAATTGAGAGAAATAAATACTGTGTATGCATTTTGAATGCATCTAACTATAGATTCAAGCAAAGAAAATCCAATACAATCCAGAAGAATTTCTTTAGTAAACTGGAGGATTATAATGTTTTATGTGTTTCTGCACAGTATGGGTAGGTTTTCTTGGTCCCAAGTGTGTTTCTAGTTTACTCTATTTACAGTAAGCTATTTCCTTTTCTTGGCATGAAAATAATAACAAACAACCTAAAATCTGACACATTGAAATTGGTTTTGTAACAAATGTCTCATGAAATGGAACATACTATATTTGTGGTATTTACACATATTGTAAATCCAAAGCACATGAAAGCTTGATTGAAGCCGGGTCATTATTTTGTATTTGGTTGTTTTATAACTTTGGGAATTCTGTTTATTTTCTGAAAATGGTAATTCCTCTTTTTTACCTGAGCAATATGTAATAGTGAAGAATGTAACCTGAAAGAGGTTGTACGCAACTAAAAATGTTAAACTTAATTGATTCAGGGTAGTTTAAGAAATTAAAGAGAAATCCTAAACTCATATAACAGAATGGATCACTACTTCCACCCTGACGTTCTGCCATTAACATAAGTTCAGATGAGCCAATCATAGAGTGATTATTGGCTGAAGCAGTCATGTGACCCTACACCTCAAATGTTGTCACCAGGAAAGTTGTAAAGAGACATAGTACTTCATGTGAAGGAGTAGAGTTTAATTAGGGAATATACCGTAGTTTTCGCTTTATAAGACGCACCTGATTATAAGACGCACCCCCAAACTTGGTGAAGGAAAAGAGAAAAAATTTTTTTTTAATGTTAAATGGGATCCATCTTATAATTCCAGTGTCTCTCCAACAAATCATTTAGGGTATATGTTCCTCATAGCACCCCCATCCTGGTACATTGTCCCACATCCTGGGATATAGCACCCCCATCTTAAAATTAGCCTCCTTAATCGGGATATGGCCCCCTTATATTGGATATAGCCCCCTTGTGCTGCCACACATCCCCCAGTGATCCCCTATTGCTGCCACACATTCCCCTGTGCAGGCACACGTCCCCTATTGACGGCACACCTCCCCCATGGCTGGCACACATCCCCCATGGCTGGCACATGTTCCCTGTGGCTGGTACAAGTCCTCTATGGCCGACACACATCCGATTTGGCTGGCACACATCCCCTATGGCTGGCACACATCCCCTATGAATGGCACATGTCCCCTGTGGCTTGCACACATCCCTATGGCTGGCACACGTTCCCCATGGCTGGCACACATCCCCTTTGGCTGACACATCCCCTATTGCAGGTACACGTCCTCTATGGCTGTCACACATCCCCTGTGGCTGGCAAACATCCCTGTGGCTGGCACACATCCCCTATGGCTGGCACACGTCCCCTGTGGCTGACACACATCTCCCTGTGCTGGACACACATCCCCTATTGATGACACACATCCCCCATGGCTGGCACACATCCCCCATGGCTGGCACATATCCTCGGCTGGCACGTCCCTAAGGCTGGCAAATGTACCCCGTGCTGGCTCTGGCCCCCATGCTGCTGCCCATAGTAAAATGAAAAACACTTTACTTACCTTCTCCAGTGCTGTCCTCCCAGTGTCTCAGTGCTTGCTGCTGCACTCCTCCACTTCTTGGTTCTCAGTGACAGTCATGTGATCGGCACAGCAGACAGACATCATTGCTGTGTGCCCAATCACAGCGGCAAGCAGGGAGACCGGGGAGACACCGGGAGGACAGCAGTGGAGGAGGTAAGTAAAGTTTTTTATTTTACTATGGGCATCAGCATTGGGGCCATGTCGAACACAGTGCCAGCACTGGGGGGTGGAGGGGCACAGGCACATATAATATGTACTGCTCCCCCAGTCCATCATCTCGGTGCGGTTTCAGCACTGTGGTGATGGACAGCAGCAGTGCATATTATATGAGCGGGAGCAGGAGACCTCACACTGGCTCAGCAGCCCGCAGCCAGTCCGCCCAACTCCCAGCACCACTCCAGAGCTTCCCCCACCTCCCCTGCAGTATAATTCATAAATACAGATTATAAAATGCACCCCCCAAATTCCCCCAATATTGGGGGAAGAAAAGTGCATTTTATAATCCGAAAAATACAGTAGTTTTTTTCTCTTTTAATACTGCTCTGTGTCCATTAAGGTTAATTCTAAACTAATGAGTGCCCTTTTTACCATTCACAAATAGTTTTTCGGTATGTATTTTGCTTGTCAACTTGACAAGATTTGTAATTATGTAATATTCTGGCATAAGGCTCTGAGTTGGCCATAGTCTCTAGCTACATATATACTTAGTTATATACTTAATTCCCATTATGTGAATGTATATGATTACAGTAAATTTCCATGTTTTTTGGATTATAAGATGCACTTTTTTCCACGAACACTGGGAAGGGAAACGGGAGGTGCATTTTATAATCTGACTTTAGTTTTTTAAAACTTGCTGAGGGAGGTTGCAGTGGTACAGCGGAGGTGCAGAAGGCAGGTTTGTAGGGTCCACAGAGGATGGGGGCACAGCTGCAGGAACAGAGCTGTGAGGGTGTTGTGGTGTTGTGTGGTGGTAGCCACCATTTTCCAGGTTCCTGCAGGCATTGGCAAGCTTCGACTCAACCTTTACCATCAGGACTTTCAAAAAATGGCCGCGGATCTTAATCTGTGCATGAGCCACCACCGAGCTATTTTCTGGAAGTCCTTGATGGTAGAGACTGTGGCTCTGCTTGCCTATGCCTGAAGGAACATAGAAAATGGCATCCGCCATTGCACACTGCATTGACACGCCCCAAGCTCTGTTCCTGCAGCTTTGTCCCCATCCTCTGTGGTCCCTGTAAACCTGCATCCTGCATTTCTGCTCCACCCGCGCAACCCCCTTTTGGTAAGTCATGATGGGTTCATGGGCCAATTACAAGGATAAGGAACATGTATATATGATGAGAGTGCCATGTACAAGAATTGCGGACATATATACTTAGATGGTGGCCCGATTCTAACGCATCAGGTATTCTAGAATATGTATGTAGTTTATTTATGAAGATTTAAGAATAATGCAATGCGAAGCTGTGTTTAAATCCGCGCCAATTCGAGTCCGGACTGCACCTGTTGCTGATTGGTAGCGGGCTGCTGGCACGACCAATTAGCAACGCGGGATTTCCATTACAGACAAACAGACAGAATTAGACGATTATTTAGTAGATACCTACAGCAGTGCCAGTGTTCAATGGTGTCAGTGCGGCGGTGTCTGTGTGCAGTGGTGTCAGTGTTCAGTGGTGTCGGTGTGCAGCAGAGTCGGTGTTCAGCAGTGTCGGTGTTCAGCGCTGTCGGTGCTCAGTTGGTGTCCAGTGTACAGCAGTGTTGGAGTTCAGTGGTGTCAGTGTGCGGCGGTGTCTGTGTGCAGCGGTGTCTGTGTGCAGCAATGTCGGTGTTCAGTGGTGTTGGTGTGCGGCGGTGTCGGTGTACAGCAGTGTTGGAGTTCAGTGGTGTCGGTGTTCAGTGGTGTCTGTGTGCAGCGGTGTCTGTGTTCAGTGGTGTTAGTGTGCGGTAGTGTCTGTGTGCGGCGGTGTTGGCTGTCAGTAGTGTCAGTGTGTGGCGGTGTCAGTGTGGTTCACAGGTATGTGCTGGAGAGGCAGAGATCACGCGGATCAGGTGAGCAGAGATAACATAGATCAAAGCAGGTGTGCGGGGTCCTGGGAGCTGATCTGCCCGATCATGCTCCTCCGGAGATGCTGTACCTTACACCCACTTGCCCTGGAGAGAGATCCCAAGATCTGTCAGTACTTGGAGCTTGTTCCAGCTGATCCCAGATCCCCAGGAGTTTGTGTGTTCTCCATCCCACTGCTGTGGCCCCAGCAGTGGAGTAGGCAGGTGCCCCGTCCACCGCTCTGCTCCTTATCTCCTTCCCCAAACACACAACTTGTCACATTTGACAGTAAAAAAAATAAGGGGCTGGGTGTAGTGAGTGACAGCGGGGACAGCCAATCGGGTGGGTATGTAGAAATTATATAGAGAGAAAAGGAAAAATTACATGACCCAGCAGAACAATAGTTTAGAATTTATTCCAACATGCCTGATTCTTTTTTCCTCCCAAATGTGCTTTTTTAGGGCAGACTGTTTGACTTTAAAAGGTTATTTTCAAATTGCATCTTGGAAAACACACAGCTCTAAAGTCTCTGAGCTTCTCCGTTGCTTGTGGGGTTGGCACATCTCCCTGAGAGACACTTATGGCCAGTGGCTTCATTCTGCTATTGTTATAGATAAAAAGTTCATCAGTGCTTGTCACTTTCCTTCTCCATTTTTCCATGCTTTTAACAAGCATATGGCTCAGAAAGGTGAGAGCTATGATTAAAAGAATTGCCCTAGAAATTGGAAATGGTGGAATCTAAGGGATTGTGATTTGATAAACTAATAACTAGAGTGTAAAGTGAGCACTAAAATGTTTGTGCGCTCGTTACTTGAATCAAGCAGGTCCAACACTTAGCTAACACTTAGCTGAGCTCAATTCAAGTGATGAGTATAAATGAAGTCAAGGGAAAACGCAAGCATTTTTCTGGCAGGCCCATCAAAAAAGTCTGGGGGGGGAAGATAAACACTGAAATGTATGGAAACAGAACTGAAATGGAATTTGAACAGCATGCGAAGGGCACCTGAACACATCTCTGAAGGTACCTTTACACGTCGCTACAACAGGATGGATACAACCCGCTACAGGCTACGATTGTAGCTTGCGTCGTCAATATAGCCCGTAGTAGCGGCGTGTGAAGACGGTAGGAGGCAACCGGCAACAGATACATCTGATACACTGCTCTGAAACAGGTGGCTACAAAGCCGATTGCAGTGAGCTGTATCGGCGTGTAAAGAAGGAACAGAAGGGTTGTTTCTACACCATGCTATGTAGCTGGGGCGTGACACAGGCTCCAGGTTACCGTGCCCCCTTCAGCGATCATTGGAGGAAGCTCCTGCGTTGCGATTGGTTGTCGCTGCACAGGGCGGCATATTTAAGGAGCTGACCAGTCACACTACACAATTGCTTGAGCGTCATGTATTAATCAGCCTCCTGCGATGCCTGCCCAATCATGATGTTCTTGCTTTGTCCTATCAGCGTACGGACGTCTCGTACTCCACAATTGTGGCACGCCTATGTGCTGTCCCTGCTGCACCAGGTCCTCCCATATTAGCTGGTTGTAGCAGTGTGTAAATGAGGTAAGGTAAGCTACAGATGGCTACTTGAGACACCCGGCGATGTATCTAGCTGTAGATGTAACGTAGCGTAGCGAACCTTGTGGCGGCGTGTAAAGGTGGTGCGTTTCCCGTTTGTAACCGTTTGGGCGTGCTCGTGCACGTGAAGTAGCGGGTTGTATCCATCCTGTTGTAGCGGCGTGTAAAGGTACCTTGACTCCCAGGCTGTTGCTTGCGAAAAATAAATGATTACACAAAAAGTGTAGGGTTTATGCCATTTTTGATAACCAGCCAAGGTAAAGCAGACAGCTGCAGGCTGGTAATATCAGTCCTGGAAGCTCCATTGTTATTTTGTCCTTCCCAGCCTGAGTATGAAAGCTTGCCCCAGAGTTATCGCATCACAATTATGATGCTTTCCCCCACCAATCAGAATAGGCGCGCTGTATGGCGCCATACTTCAAATACACTGACTACAGTGTATTTCAAATATGGCAGCATTGCGCGCGCCACTATTCTGATTGGTCGGCTCCTTCAGCGCGCCGACCAATCAGAATAGCGGCGGGCGCTATGCCGCCATATTTGAAATACACTGAGTACAGTGTATTTGAAGCATGGCGCCATACAGCGCGCCGTTATTCTGATTGGTCGGCACGCTGAAGGCGCCGACCAATCAGAATAGCGGCGCGCGCAATGCCGCCATATTTGAAATACACTGAGTACAGTGTATTTGAAGTATGGCGCCATACAGTGCGCCTATTCTGATTGGTCGCCGCGTTCAGATCACCGACCAATCAGAATAGCGGCGCGCTGTATAGCGCCATACTTCAAATACACTGAGTACAGTGTATTTCAAATATGGCGGCATTGCACGCGCCGCTATTCTGATTGGTCGGCACCTTCAGCACACCGACCAATCAGAATAGGCGCGCTGTGTGGCGCCATACTTCAAATACACTGACCACAGTGTATTTCAATTATGGCGGCATTGCGCGCACCGCTATTCTGATTGGTCAGCAACTTCAGCGCGCCGACCAATCAGAATAGCGGCGGGCGCTATGCCGCCATATTTGAAATACACTGAGTACAGTGTATTTGAAGTATGGCACCATATAGCGCGCCGCTATTCTGATTGGTCAGCGCGCTGAACGCGGCGACCAATCAGAATAGGCGCGCTGTATGGCGCCACACTTCAAATACACTGTACTTAGTGTATTTCAAATATGGCAGCATAGCGCCCGCCGCTATTCTGATTGGTTGGTGCGCTTAAGGCGCCAACCAATCAGAATAGCGGCGGGCGCTATGCCGCCATATTTGAAATACACTGTACTCAGTGTATTTGAAGTATGGCGCCATACAGCGCGCCGCTATTCTGATTGGTCGTTCGTGGCTGGTGGCGACCAATCAGCATAGCGCTGCGCCAACGGCAGAGCGGGCAGGAGGTAGCCGGAAGCCAAGGTCGGCTCCAGGCTACCTCGCGCCGACGGAGCGGGCACGAGGTAGACGGGAGGCGAGGTCGGGTCACGGCTACCTCGCGCCGGGACTTTTGGATTTCAAATATGGCGCTGTGCCCCGCCCCACTCTTCTCATTGGTCGCTCGCGCCTGGCGGCGACCAATCATAAGAGCGTCGCGAAACACGGCGCCATCTTTCAATTTTTTTTTTTTACTTCTTAGATTTTAAAACATGGCGCCGTGCCGCGGCTTGAATCTGATTGGTTGTTCGCAAGCGAGCGACCAATCAGAATGGCGGCGGCGGTTCCGGGCAAATTCCGGCTGGCTCGCGGCTCCCCGGAGCTGAGCCGCGGATATGCCCGGCACGAAGATCCGCCAGTGCGAGGTAGCCGGGAGGCGAGGTCGGCTCCCGGCTACCTCACGGCCACTCTGCCGGCACGTGGATCCGCGAGCCGACCTCAGGTCGGCGGAACGGGCGCGAGGTAGCCGGGAGCCGAGGTCGGCTCCCAGCTACCTTGTGCCGGCGGAGCGAGCCGGGGATCTCTGTGCCGGGCATATCTGCGGCTCAGCTCCGGGGAGCCGCGAGTTAGCCGGGATTTGCCCGGTACAACCACCGCCATTCTGATTGGTCGCTCACTTGCGAGCAACCAATCAGATTCAAGCCGCGGCACGGCGCCATGTTTTAAAATCTAAGAAGTGAAAAAAAAAATTTGAAAGATGGCGCCGTGTTCCGCGGCGCTCTTTTCATTGGTCGCCGCCAGGCGCGAGCGACCAATGAGAAGAGTAGGGCGGGGCACGGCGCCATATTTGAAATCCAGTGGGAACTTTGGATTTCAAATATGGCGCTGTGCCCCGCCCCACTCTTCTCATTGGTCGCTCGCGCCTGGCGCCAACCAATGAAAAGAGTGCCGCGAAACACGGCGCCATATTTCAATTTTTTTTTTTTTTTACTTCTAAGACTTTAAAACATAGCACCATGCCGCGGCTTGAATCTGATTGGTCGCTCGCAAGCGAGCGACCAATCAGAATGGCGGCGGCGGTACCGGGCAAATCCCGGCTGGCTCGCGGCTCCCGGAGCTGAGCCATGGCAATGCCCGGCACGGAGATCGCCGGCTCACGCCAGAGCTCGGCCCTAAGCGCAGCGGACCTTCCTGAGATCCTCTCCGCTTAAGGCCGCCATCTTGGTCCATCCTGGGCGGGTGTTTGTGACGCTGGTGACGTCACTTATCTCCGGACATTTACCTCCGGACAAAGCCACGGAAGTTGGCTTTTGTCCGAAAGTAGAATTCTTGGCAATTATATGATAGATAGCTCCAAGGGATCCCAGTGATTCTAAAACTATATTTTCATGATATATTGTACTTCACATCAGTGGTAAATTTAGCATAATATTATTTTTGCAATTATTTGTGAAAAAAATGGAAATTTGGTGAAAGTTTTCAATAGGGTAATACACCCTTTAGTGCCACATGAAATGTCGTAAGTGTACAACCCTGTCTATATGACTGCTCTAATCAAAGCTCTTTCTTCTACATCATCCCTCCACAAACTCTCATATAAAATTTCATGATGTGATGATGAGGTTGGCCAATCATAGTAGTGCCAGGAGCCAATATGGATATGGCATTACGTTTATGGGAAACAATCCCTGGATTTTTATTTGCCGCAAAACATGCCGGGCGATCAAGAAATGAGTGTGCTCCAGCATTCCGATGCTTGATTGAATATTGTCCAGTGGTGAGCATGGTCGCTCATCACTACTAATAACAAGTAAGTGACCTTCAAAGAAGGGGAGAGACAAGAACAGCTAACTGCTGTTTACAATTCAATGGGCTGTACACAATTGGCTGGAATCTCGTGAGCTAAATTCTCAACCTAGAATATCCCTATGGGTACGGACACACTGACGTGAAAGTCGGAAGACTGCAATGCGAGTTTTTCTCGCATTGCAGTCGGACCAATGTTATTCAATGTCTGAGAGCACATTTGCGAGTGTCGGGTGTTTTTTTCTCATCTGATTGATAGATGAGAAACCTATCGCAACATGCTGTGACTGTATGCGATTCATGCGCGAGACTCGCCAATGCAAATCTATGGGTCTGACAAAATCACAGACCGCACACGGACAGCACACGGACCATCTGAGAGGCATCCATTTTTTTTCACTGATACATTATCATTCTGCAGCTGAGAACAATGTAAAATGTTCCTGTATATGATTATACAGTAAATAGCTGCTGGGAAAAAATCAGATTGCACACGGACACCACTCAGATGTGATCTGAGAGAAATATCGGACAGTCGCATAGCAGTTGGATGCAAAACAGACCAGAAATCGGACGACACTCGGAAGACTCTCAGGAATGACAATCGGACCGCGTTTTTTCTCGCCAGTGTGTTTCCACCCTATTGCACATACTAGGTCAGATTGTGATGGTTGATGTCTTTGTACATAAGCTTGTAAAATTATACCTGTCATAGACAGAGGATGAAAGTAGATAGAATAAACAATTCAAATTGCTTTTTTCTTGCTAATAAAAGAAATGTAATAACATGAAAATACCCATTTAAGCAGATGCCAGTGACACTCTCCCCTCCTTCACCTTCGCTCTTCAGGTGAGTGGAAATTTTAAAGGAAAAGACATCTGTGACAAAAACTTTGAATGCATTATAAATGTCAATGGTGATTGAGATTATTTTCCTGGTACAGGAAAATCTTAGGCTTTTTATGTCTCTATAGCTGGTTTGCATTTTCTTTCTTACTATAATGAATTTATTTCATACTGAAAAATTAAATCAGTAACTGTTTCATGATTGGATATTGTGTTCTAGTCTAGAAACTGACAATTTAAAGTAGAAAACAATATAAGGAAATTGAGATAACTTTGTAATTATACAACTAGTAATTAAAAAAAGTCTTTCATTTAACTTCCACCTGCTATCAACTGTATACTACAACATGCTTGGACTATGTATTTCCTAACATTCAGCATTTCATTCTCAGCATATGTATACATTTTATGTATATGGAAACCTCAATGTCACTGAATATCTGAAATTGTACATATTCAGATATCCAGTGACATTGAGGTTTCCATTGATGAAGAATGGCCCCACTATCTTTGTACCCCAATACCACACCATACCATCAATTTTTGTGTTCCAACAGTCTTGGAGGGATCTTTCCACTGTGGGTTTGTGTCAGACCAATAGTGGTGGTTTTGTTTGTTAAGTTCACCATCACAAAAACGTTTGCCTCATCACTCATCTGAAGGCAATTGTCTATGCTGTGAAGATACCAGATGTGTAGAAATCTGAAACAATGGATACGGGAAGCCTGTGCTAGCATTTCTTCTGTGGTATTGATATCAGTGTGTCAAGAGTGGAGAAGAGGGTCGCATTGACAATCCAACAAAATGGGCAGCACTTTGAATACATTTTACAAGTGACCATAAACTTGTAAATAACTCATAAAACCAAGCACACCATTGTTTTTCTTATGAAATTCTCAATACGTTGATGTGTCACATGACCCTCTTTTCCATTGAAAAAATAAAATTGGATCCAAAATGGCCAACTTCAAAATGGCCGCCATTGTCACCACCCATCTGGAAAAGATTTCCCCTCCCATATACTATGTGCCATAAACAGGAAGTTGATATCACCAACCATTCCCATTTTTTTGGGTGCATACATATAAATGGCCCACCATATATAGTGGTAAACTCATTACATAACAGTAAATAGGGCTACTCATTTACTTTTGCTGGTCTTGAGAGGTAGCACAGGACATGATTCTCATCCAAGCAGTCTATTCAGTTTATTACATAGCACATAAACCGTACATTAAACATAAGGTGTCTTCCTCCGGCTGTACTGGCAACATAACATAAATGTCCAAAAGATACTACTGACTCTAATAAGCCTTCACATGGTCTTTAAGTTCATAGTTTTGCTGGGAGTTCTGGACACGCTCCAAACACATGTGGTCTGTCCACCATAAGTATCACAGAAAGTATGACCCTGCGAGACCTGGGTGACATTAGAAACATGTGACCAGGGAGAAGTCACATGATATCAGCTGGGGTACACCCCACTTGGGGGTACAATTGTGCTCAAATGATTACATACCCCATCAGATTTTTTTCTTTTCTTGACCTTTTGTTAGAGAATAAAAATCACATCAAAAAAACTTTTTTTCCACTCATGGTTAGTGATTGGATTAAGCCATTTATTGTCAAACTACTGTGTTTTCTCTTTTTAAATCATAATGACAACCAAAACCATCCAAATTTCCCTTACCAAAAGTTCTCATACCCCAGTCTTAATACCGCGTATTGCCCCCTCTATTATCAATGATGGCTTGAAGTCTTTTGTGATAGTTATGGATGAGGCTTTTTACTTTTTCAAGTGGTAAAACTGCTTATTCTTCTTGGCAAAAAGCCTCCAGTTCCTGTAAATTCAGCGAGTTCAGGGCACATGAACTGACGCTTGAGTTTTCCCCAGAGTGGCTCAATGATATTGACATCAGGAGATTGAGATGGCCACTCCAGAACCTTCACATTGTTCTGCTGTAGCCAATGACAGGTCAACTTGACCTTGTGTGTTCGATCGTTGTCATGTTGTAACGTCCACGGTTTCGGGCTGATGAGTGAAAATTTGCCTCCAGTATTTGCTGATAATGTGCTCCATTAATTTTTCCTTCTCCTTTGATCAAGTTTGCTGTTCCTTTGTAGCTCACACATCCTTACATCGTCAGCAATCCACTTCCATGCTTTACAGTAGGAATGGTGCTCCTTCATCATAGCCTTTTGAGACCTCGTCAAATCTAATGTTTATGGTTGTGGCCAAAAAGTACGATTTTGGTCCTTATCTCTCCAAATTACCTTGTTCCAGAAGTTTGGAGCTTGTGTCTGTGCTGTTTGGCGTATTGTAGGTGAAATACTTTGTGGCATTTGAGCAGTAATGGCTTTCTTCTGGCGACTCAACCATGCAGCTCATTTTTCTTGAAGTGAGTCCTTAATGTACATTTTGAAACAGCCACAACGTTAGTTTTCAGTGAATCCTGTTTTTCAGCTGATGTTATTTTGTTTTTTTCTTTGTAACACAAACAATTTTCCTTGCAGTTGTGGCCAAAAGTCTACCTGATTATGGTTTGGTTTTTACAGAGCCCCCATTTTCCATTTGTTAAACACAGTTTGAACACTGCTGACTTGTATTATCAATTCCTTGGACATCTTTTTGTATCCCTTTCCTGTTTTATACAGTTCAACTATATTTCCCTGTAGATCCGTTGACAATTCTTTTGTTTTCCCCATGACTCACAATCCAGAAACATCAGTGACTGGATGTAAGATTCAAGACTGTCTGGATCCTGGAAACTCACTTAGCTTTTATGCACAGACACACACTGATTACAAACAAACAGGTTACAGGCAGGGGGTAACTACCACAGGTGCAGGGGTTGTGATCGCACCCAGGCCCTGCAGCCTACAGGGCCCCAAAAGTCCCTTTGGCCCATAGAAAAAAACTAATACTATTAAAGATTTGCACTAATTGGGGGCCCCGTTGGAGCCTTCGCATAGGGGCCCCTGGGCCTGAAGTTATGCCACTGGTTACAGGTAAGGATGTTAACTTTACTAGCCATTCAAACCCATTTGTGGCAACTTCTAAGCATGTTATCAGGCCAAAATAACCAGTGTACACGGTCATTTGGATGTTTTTGGTTGTCATTATGATTTTAAAAGAGCACAGTAGTTAAATGGCTTCGCCCAACCACTAACCACGAGTGGAAACTTTTTGTATTATCATTCATATTGTCTGAAAAAAATACCAAGAAAACAAAAAATCTGCCGAGGTATGTGAACTTTTGAGCACAACCGTATACTGGTGATCACAGTTAGAGAACAATATATGATCAATTGATTTTTTTTCAGTCAGAATGTAGTCTACATTGATCAACATTTGAAAGTTTTTGTGTAAAGGGTTCAACATGCCACTAGAACAGAGTTTTCCAAGATTACCAAAGTTTATCAACTTAAAACCTTTATTTTACACAAAATGTGATGATCATAATTAGAGAACAGCA
This sequence comes from Allobates femoralis, assembly GCA_033576535.1. Classification (NCBI taxonomy): domain Eukaryota; kingdom Metazoa; phylum Chordata; class Amphibia; order Anura; family Aromobatidae; genus Allobates; species Allobates femoralis. Next base: position 241,610,073 of record JARQOC010000003.1, read on the forward strand.
ATGACTATAACACAGAGAAAGATTAAAACTAAACGTTGTGAAGGTTACAACAGTCGCCAATCAGTAGAAAGTGTACAGGCCTTTACTTTGAACCACAGGACATCACTAGTCTCTCACACTGCTCTGGTGTGATTTTGGGCCACTGTTGTTCCAGTTTCTTACACAATTCTGCAACTGTGACTGACGTAGGTTTCTTCGCCATAACTTTGTCACCAAGGATTTTCCAGAGGTTTTATATTGGGTTTAGATCAGGACTCTGGGCTGGCCATTTCATTGTTCAATATCTTCTGTTTCAAGGAACTGCTTTATCCATTTTGCTGTGTGACAGGGGGCATTGTTCTGCATGAAAATTGCTGACTGCTTGAGTCCTGAATGCAAGTAAAGAACCACTTGTTGTTGTAGGAGGTTCTGATATACACTTGCCTTCATGTACTTGTATGAGAGGTACAACCCTCTGCAGCAGAAAACATTCCCCAAACTATGACACTTCCTCCACCACCTTTCACTGTCTTCTTTACACACTTCTGCTAATGAGAGGTTTTGTCACTGCAAAGTGTGTTTTTGTCCAAATGCTCATAAACATCAAGATACTGTATGACAAGACAGATCATTACCCTGCTCAGTGCTGAATTGGAGAGCCATTCCAGGTGCAGTTTTGAATTCATTACCCATAGAGATTTTCCACATTATCCTGTTCTCTCTTGCATTTGTCTTTTGAGGGCGACCTGCCTTCTTGGGCGCCTTGAAAGGTTTGTGATGTAAAGATGCAATATTCTAGAAATCACAGACTTGGAATGACCAACTTCTGCTGCTATAACGTATTGGGTGACCCCCTTTGGCCTTCATCTGGACAATCTGCTGCTGGAGGATTTCAATCACTTTGGAACAGCACACCATCCTTGCAAAGTGAGTGCAAACTGGGTAGTTATGTTGTCAGTTAAACAGGGTTTGTCAGATAATTAAAGAAATTAGCACCAGGTGCCAGATTAACACTACACCATGTTCCAAATTATGATGCAAATGTTCTTTTTCTCTGATTTTCCTAAATGGTCAGTGCAAATGACAGACAGTGTAATAAGTCATCACCTGTTAGAGTATACATCAAATTTTATTGAAGAAACCTCCCAATGATAACAGTATAATCTTCAAAATTAAAAAAACCTGTAAATCCACTGTTCCAAATTATTACGCACAGTAGAGCTTCTAAACATTTGATATGTTTGAAAGAATGGAAAATTGTTGAATTTGCAGCATTAGGAGGTCACTTTCACTGAAATAAAAACTTCAAAACATCCTAACAGGCCAAGTTCCATGTTAACATAGGAACCCTTCTTTGATATCACCTTCACAATTCTGGCATCCATTGAACTTGTGAGTTTCTGGAGAGTTTCTGCTTGTATTTCTTTGCATGATGTTTTGATGTGAACTACTTCCAACCCTCACACATCTTTTGCTTGATTATTGATGAGCACAGAGAGAGGGGTACTCGGACACCAGGATGGATTTGATGGTTGTGACGGGGAATCACGGGTGGTCGGGTTCCCGATTCCGTGACCTGGCTGTCATTCGTTTGGTGGAGGAAATATTTACAAGGATTAAAAGTACGTGACGCCACCTGTGGATCCCGGTAATTTGGATACTGGCGCTGCAGGCCGGCCACTGAGGTGATGATGGGTGCAGCTCAGTGTGGTACAGCTCATCACAGGTGGAGCTTTACCTCAGGGCATTGGTGATGGATGTTGTGGGAATGAGGGGAGTAGTTGTTCTTACCCCTCTGAGGATGATGAGGCCCTCCAGGCACCGGCGGGAAGGAAGACCGACACCAACTCAACTTCAACTCCACTTTACTGGTACTGGCAGATGTTATAGAGAACACGGTACAGTCTGGTTTAACGGGTACTAGTAGTCGGTTCAGGGTATCCCTATGGAGTCTCTAGATGTTCCTTCCTTATTAACTTTCGGAGTCTCAATTCTACCTTCCTCTCTGTCTTTCACCACCTTTGCAGTCCCCTGGTCTTGTATGGTGAGGCACGGGTTATACTTGAACAGTATGGATGGGAGCAGCAGGAATGCACTATCCGGACCGTTACCTCTCGTAGTCTTGGACCGATTATGGGCCTGAGAAGTGAGGTACCGTCTTGTGGCACCTACGACTACCCGGTTTTAAAGGGCCCACGGCTCGTCGGATTGCGGTCAGGGATGAACCGCTGACCGCCTTGGCATCCGTGTCGCCGGTTTTACCCCAGACGTTACCAGCTGGCTCCAAGCGGTGCTGGTCCATCCCCTTCTATCCCGGGTCACCCTCCTGGAGATGGGTGATCCCTCTGTCATTTAGCTATCAGGCGTGTCCTCACTGACTGCCTTTCCAGAACTGTTTGACTGAAAATCTCTCTACTTCCTGGTTTTCCTACTCCAACCTAGGCTCCACCCCCTTGGGACCTACTGTATGACAGTCCCCCTATTCTAAGGTGGCCTAGTGTTGGGTGCTGACTTAGACTCCATAGGTTAAACCCAAACCCACAGCTACAGAGGCACTACATATATACTTGCAAGGTGTAATACCTCACTGTGGCGCCTAGCCATACGGGCGCCACACACCCCCTTGGTGAAATACACCCGTCCGCGGGTGTTAAAACTAAACCGGGTGTAAGTTGACATTTTTATTGACATGTTAACCGGGTAACTTTCAAACCAACAATGAACAATAAGATTGCTTTGGGTAATCTTCCTTTGCAGGAGGCACTGTGCTTATAACGTTGCAAACTAAAACAATAATAAACATTTTTAGTCTCATCGGTCCAACAGGGACCAGGTATTAAGTCTCTGATTAAATGTTCATCAGGCTTTTTTAGAACGAAGTAATAATTTGCATTAAGTCTATGTAAACTCCATAACATTACAGGGAAAGCAATTAAATAACGTTTAACTATTGACACTTTTGCAATGCAATACCGGGCTGCTTGTCTTTTTATTCTTCAACTCTACTGACCCGGATTGCAAACCACCCCTGGGGACCTGCATGGCCTTTGTAGATAATCTTGTCACCTCTATACAGATCACGGTCCGGGTGGCCCTGTGGGAAGTGGTGTTCAATGTTTGGCAGGAATTTTCAACAGATGACTAGTAGGGATGGGCGAATCTACTCGCTAGGACTCGTTACTCGGCGAGTAGTAAGGGACTCGCAGGACTCGGTACTCTGCGAGTTTCCCAGTGATTACTCGCACAGTAAACGAGTCCAATGCAAGTCAATATCAATCCTAGTTTTGTCAGAAACGCTGACAAAACTAGGATTGCCATTCACTTGCATTAGACTCGGCTACTGTGCCAGTGATAGCAGGGAAACTCGCAAAGTAACTGCTGTTACTTTGCGAGCCGAGTCCAGCTGTCTTCTCTGTGCAGCTCCAGGGTCCTAGAGCCCGCCTGCTCACAGAGATGATGTAGCAGTGTTGAGATTGTTCTCAGTCTGCTCATTCCCTGTGCATAGACATCTATATCTATGCACAGGGGATGTAGCAGAGAGGACATCACGTTTTGAACTACGTCGGACAGAAGAGGATTTTTTTAATTAAAGATGGAGTCCCTAATGGCTTTTTTTTTATTTCAAATAAAATTTTTTCTCTGTGTTGTGTTTTTTTAACCCTTTTTGGAGATTCTTAGTGGCTGGGTCAAACGTGGCCTGACATTAAGAATCTCGGGCTTAATACCAGCTTGTATAACAAAGCTGGTATTAACCCCTTTATTACCCAGCGTGCCACCGCCACCAGGGCCGCTGGAAGAGCGGGGTTCAGCGCCAGAGGATGGCGCTTCAATGAACGCGCCATCTTCTGGGGCAGCTGCGGGCTGCAATTTGCAGCGGGGGGTGCCCAGAAAGCTTGGGCATGCCTGCGCTGCGGATTCCAGCCCCCAGCTGCTTAGCTGTACCTGGCTAGACATAGAAATTGCGCGGAGCCCCACGCATTTTTTTTTTATTATTTCATGAATTTCAGAGTCAGAGTCTCAGAGTCAGAGTCTCAGAGTCAGAGTCTCAGAATCAGAGTCTCCGAGTCAGAGTCAGAGTCTCAGAGTCAGAGTCTCAGAGTCAGAGTCAGAGTGTCAGAGTCAGAGTCTCAGAGTCAGAGTGTCAGAGTCTCAGAGTCAGAGTCTCAGAGTCAGAGTCTCAGAGTCAGAGTCTCAGAGTCAGAGTCTCAAAGTCTCAGAGTCAGAGTCAGAGTCTCAGAGTCAGAGTCTCGGAGTCAGAGTCAGAGTCTCAGAGTCAGAGTCAGAGTCTCAGAGTCAGAGTCTCAGAGTCAGAGTCTCAGAGTCTCAGAGTCAGAGTCAGAGTCTCAGAGTCAGAATCTCAGAGTCAGAATCTCAGAGTCAGAGTCAGAGTCTCAGAGTCAGAGTCTTAGAGTCAGAGTCAGAGTCTCAGAGTCAGAGTCAGAGTCTCAGAGTCAGAATGTCAGAGTCAGAGTCTCAGAGTCAGAGTCAGAGTCTCAGAGTCAGAGTCAGAGTCTCAGAGTCTCAGAGTCAAAGTCAGAGTCTCAGAGTCAGAGTCTCAGAGTCAGAGTCTCAGAGTCAAGAGTCTCAGAGTCAGAGTCAGAGTTTCAGAGTCAGAGTCAGAGTCTCAGAGTCAGAGTGTCAGAGTCAGAGTCTCAGAGTCAGAGTCAGAGTCTCAGAGTCAGAGTCAGAGTCTCAGAGTCAGAGTCTCAGAGTCAGAGTCTCAGAGTCAGAGTCAGAGTCTCAGAGTCAGAGTATTAGAGTCAGAGTCAGAGTCTCAGAGTCAGAGTCTCAGAGTCAGAGTCTCAGAGTCAGAGTCTCAGAGTCAGAGTCAGAGTCTCAGAGTCAGAGTCAGAGTCTCAGAGTCAGAATCTCAGAGTCAGAATCTCAGAGTCAGAGTCTTAGAGTCAGAGTCAGAGTCTCAGAGTCAGAGTCAGAGTCTCAGAGTCAGAGTCAGAGTCTCAGAGTCAGAATGTCAGAGTCAGAGTCTCAGAGTCAGGAGTCCAGAAGTCTCAGAGTCAGAGTCAGAGTCTCAAAAGTTCAGAGTCTCAGAGTCTCAGAGTCAAAGTCAGAGTCTCAGAGTCAGAGTCTCAGAGTCAGAGTTCAGAGTCAGAGTCTCAGAGTCAGAGTCTCAGAGTCAGAGTTTCAGAGTCAGAGTCAGAGTCTCAGAGTCAGAGTGTCAGAGTCAGAGTCTCAGAGTCAGAGTCAGAGTCTCAGAGTCAGAGTCAGAGTCTCAGAGTCAGAGTCTCAGAGTCAGAGTTTCAGAGTCAGAATCTCAGAGTCAGAGTCTCAGAGTCAGAGTCAGAGTCTCAGAGTCAGAGTCTCAGAGTCAGAGTCTCAGAGTCAGAGTCTCAGAGTCAGAGTTTCAGAGTCAGAGTCTCAGAGTCAGAATCTCAGAGTCAGAGTCAGAGTCTCAGAGTCAGAGTCTCAGAGTCAGAGTCTCAGAGTCTCGGAGTCACAGAGTCAGAGTCTCAGAGTCAGAGTCAGAGTCTCAGTGTCAGAGTCTCAGAGTCAGAATCTCAGAGTCAGAATCTCAGAGTCAGAATCTCAGAGTCAGAGTCTCAGAGTCAGAGTCTCAGAGTCAGAGTCAGAGTCTCAGAGTCAGAGTCTCAGAGTCAGAATCTCAGAGTCAGAATCTCAGAGTCAGAGTCAGAGTCTCAGAGTCAGAGTCTTAGAGTCAGAGTCAGAGTCTCAGAGTCAGAGTCTCAGAGTCAGAATGTCAGAGTCAGAGTCTCAGAGTCAGAGTCAGAGTCTCAGAGTCAGAGTCAGAGTCTCAGAGTCAGAGTCTCAGAGTCTCAGAGTCTCAGAGTCAAAGTCAGAGTCTCAGAGTCAGAGTCTCAGAGTCAGAGTCTCAGAGTCAGAGTCTCAGAGTCAGAGTTTCAGAGTCAGAGTCAGAGTCTCAGAGTCAGAATCTCAGAGTCTCAGAGTCAGAGTCAGAGTCTCAGAGTCAGAATCTCAGAGTCAGAATCTCAGAGTCAGAGTCAGAGTCTCAGAGTCAGAGTCTTAGAGTCAGAGTCAGAGTCTCAGAGTCAGAGTGTCAGAGTCAGAGTCTCAGAGTCAGAGTCAGAGTCTCAGAGTCAGAGTCAGAGTCTCAGAGTCAGAGTCTCAGAGTCAGAGTCTCAGAGTCAGAGTTTCAGAGTCAGAGTCTCAGAGTCAGAATCTCAGAGTCAGAGTCTCAGAGTCAGAGTCAGAGTCTCAGAGTCAGAGTCTCAGAGTCAGAGTCTCAGAGTCTCAGAGTCAGAGTCAGAGTCTCAGAGTCAGAGTCTCAGAGTCAGAGTCTCAGAGTCAGAGTCTCAGAGTCAGAGTCTCAGAGTCAAAGTCTCGGAGTCACAGAGTCAGAGTCTCAGAGTCAGAGTCAGAGTCTCAGAGTCAGAGTCAGAGTCTCAGAGTCAGAGTCTCAGAGTCAGAATCTCAGAGTCAGAATCTCAGAGTCAGAGTCTCAGAGTCAGAGTCTCAGAGTCAGAGTCTCAGAGTCAGAGTCAGAGTCTCAGAGTCAGAGTCAGAGTCTCAGAGTCAGAGTCTCGGAGTCTCAGAGTCAGAGTCTCGGAGTCACAGAGTCAGAGTCTCAGAGTCAGAGTCAGAGTCTCAGAGTCAGAGTCTCAGAGTCAGAGTCTCAGAGTCAGAGTCAGAGTTTCAGAGTCAGAGTCAGAGTCTCAGAGTCAGAGTCAGAGTCTCAGAGTCAGAGTCTCAGAGTCAGAGTCTTAGAGTCAGAGTCTCAGAGTCAGAGTCAGAGTCTCAGAGTCAGAGTCTCAGAGTCAGAGTCTCAGAGTCAGAGTCTCAGAGTCAGAGTTTCAGAGTCAGAGTCAGAGTCTCAGAGTCAGAATCTCAGAGTCAGAGTCTCAGAGTCAGAGTCTCAGAGTCAGAGTCTCAGAGTCAGAGTCCAGAGTCCAGAGTCTCAGAGTGAGTCTCAGAGTCAGAGTCTCAGAGTCAGAGTCTCAGAGTCAGAGTCTCAGAGTCAGAGTCTCAGAGTCAGAGTCCAGAGTCTCAGAGTCAGAGTCTCAGAGCTCAGAGTCAGAGTCTCAGAGTCGAGTCAGAGTCTCAGAGTCAGATCTCAGAGTCAGAATCTCAGAGTCAGAATCTCAGAGTCAGAGTCTCAGAGTCAGAGTCTCAGAGTCAGAGTCAGAGTCTCAGAGTCAGAGTCTCAGAGTCAGAGTCAGAGTCTCAAGTCAGATCAGAGTCAGAGTCTCAGAGTCAGATCTCAGAAGTCAGAGTCTCAGAGTCAGAGTCTCAGAGTTTAGAGTCAGAGTCTCAGAGTCAGAGTCTCAGAGTCTCAGAGTCAGAGTCAGATTCAGAGTCAGAGTCAGAGTCTCAGAGTCAGAGTCTCAGAGTCAGAGTCAGAGTCTCAGAGTCAAGTTCAGAGTCAGAATCTCAGAATTTCATGAAATATTAAAAAAAAATGCGTGGGGCTCCCTGCAATTTCTATGTCTAGCCAGGTACAGCTAAGCAGCTGGGGGCTGGAATCCGCAGCGCAGGGATGCCCAAGCTTTCTGGGCACACCCCGCTGCAAATTGCAGCCCGCAGCCGCCCGAGAAGATGGCGCGTTCATTGAAGTGCCATCCTCTGGCGCTGAACCCCGCTCTTCCAGCGGCCCTGGTGGCGGTGGCACGCTGGGTAATAAAGAGGTTAGGGCCAGCTTTGTATTATCAGCTGGCCCTAAGCCCGAAATTTATGGCGGTCACGCCAATATTAGACATGACCGCCATGAATTTCTATTAAATTTTTTAAAAAAAACACAACACAGAGAAATTTTTTTATTAGAAATAAAAAAAAAAGCCATTAGGAACTCAATCTTTAATTAAAAAAATCCTCTTCCGTCCGACGCAGTCCAAAACGCGATGTCCTCTCTGCTCATCCCTGTGCATAGATATAGATGTCTATACACAGGAAATGAGCAGACTGAGAACAATCTCAGCTGTGCTACATCAGGCAGCAGGCGGGCTCTAGGACCCTGGAGCTGAGGCAGCCAGCACACAAAGCAGACAGGACTCTTATCTGTGCGAGTTTCCCAGCGATTACTTTCAAAGTAAACGAGTCCAATGCAAATCAATGGCAGGCTGAAGCTTCCGAGACACATCTGTGATTTGTAAATCGCACACTACTCGCTATTACTCGCTTCCCCATTCATTAACATTGGACTCGCTAGACTCGCAACGAGTAGCGAGTCCTGTGATCGGACTCGCTAGAGTCAAGCGATTCCGAGTAATTTAGGATTCGCCCATCACTAATGACTAGGAATATGATGTTACTGTAGTAGGACAGGGTCCTTGCCGCTGCACCCTCTTATTGATCCGGTCCTGTCGCTGTCCCACACAGTTGGCCGACCATAGCTCGCGGGGCCTGGACACCTCTGCGCCGTCGACTGCTCCTTCCTCTCGGTCCTCCTCCCCAGAACTCGCCTGGTGGCTAGATCTTTCTTCCTCGAAGTCATCCACAATCAGGTCGGGCTCCCCTGAGAACCAGATCAGGTTTTTTGGTTCGCGGGCCTCCTCTTCTCTAGGCTCTACGTTCGCTGGATCCTACGGTTTCGTTCTCGACCCGCCCCCTTGGTTGTTTGATAGCAAGGGGGTTGGGAGACACTTTGGCACCTATTACTTGGCCCATCTGTATTAAGGGGCCGAGGTCCGCAGTTGAAATTCTGAGGCGATGTAATGGCAGCCCATTTTACAATGTAACAGTCAATTCAATAAAGTCTTTAGGCACACTTTACCTGGTATTACCCGGCTGGTTCAATCCTGTTCGCAGACGCCAGAAAATGACAAGCACAGGGAGAGAGGTACTCGGACACTGGTATGAATTGATGGCTGTGACGGGGAAATCACGGGTGGTCGGGTTCCCGGTTCCGTGCCCTGGCTGTCATTTGTTTGATGGGGGAGATATTTACAAGGATTAAAAGTACGTGAGGCCACCTTTGGATCCCCGGTAACTTGGATACCGGCACTGCAGGCCGGCCGCTGAGGTGATGATGGGTGTAGCTCAGTGTGGTACAGCTCCCCACAGGTGGAGCTTTACCTCAGGGCAGCGGAGATGGATGTTGAGGGAATGAGGGGAGTAGTTGTTCTTACCCCTCTGAGGAGATGATGAGGCCCTCCGGCCTCTCTCTACTTCCTGGTTTTCCTACTCCAACCTAGGCTCCACCCTCTTGGGACCTACTGTATGACAGTCCCCCTATTCTAAGGTGGCCCAAACCCACAGCTACAGCTATACTTTATTATTAATTTTCAAAAACACAGAAACAGACCTTATTGGCCGCACTCTGTACTGACTTACATGGTGTCATGTTGGTACAGAAACTACAGTCCCCACATCTATAAAATCCTTTAGGTCTTACCCCGAGCCAGGACGATCCACCAGCTTGGGGTCTGTAGTAACTGTGAACAAGTCTACCAGCCAGAGAGCGGCCCCTCCGATACATGACACTGGGTGAGGTGGAGATCACACCATTCAGATCAGGGTCTGAGGTCAGTTTATCTAGGGTGGGGAGCACAAACCTCATGCTTCCAAGACGAGTTTAGGTGTATATAGGGTCAGCCGCCAACGAGTGGGGGCACCATTTCGTTTTATAGGGTGCCAACCCCCCGCTGTCAGGCAGGTACAAGGAGGGAGGGCTTGATTAGGGCCAGATATCTTCCTTCCAGCTATTCTGTGCACCTAGTTTTTATTGTCGGTTTGTTTCTGTGTTTTTGCAAACTAATAATAAAGTAAAAAAAAAATGTAAGGGTTCATATGATTTACCTTGGTTTAAAGCCCTTTTTAACATATTAAAATTTCGTTGTATCTGATAAGGCCAGCTTTTTGACAGGACCAGTTAACTCTGCTTTGTGGGTGAAAGATGCTAATCAGGCATTCTGCACAACAGTAAACCCGAATGGGGGTGAACGACTCGAACATTGCCAAAAACAGCTCGGATTTGAGATTGGCGAACAATTCGATTCGAACACCGCTCATCTCTAGTTATGAATAAAAGGTTGTTAACCATATTACCTTAAGTTGGTATTGAAGAGTAGGATGTATGATGTTTCCAGGGGTTATGTTCAGGTCTACTCTGCGTGTTTCTGTTGGGTCTCAGGATAAGGATGTGACAAAGGGGAAGGAAATGTTTAACAGAGTGCAGTTAAGGTGTCTAATGTTACTTATCTTGTATGTCTCCCTTGGGTCACCTCGCTTATCAGCAGGGTCAGCAGACAGCACACTTGGTGCCTTGGCAGGTAGTGGCTATTGTTCCCGGTCGGCGCTATATTTTGTACCGCTGGCTGGTCATGTGACCAGAAGTGACGTCCGATGCCAGCGTATGCGCAGAATATGTTATCTGCGATGATGCAGCCCAGACTGGAATTAGCGTTCTTTTGTTGTTAATTTGTTGCCATGGACGAGAAACATTGGTAACTCTTCCCAGGCTGCAGCTACAATACCAACCAGGGCGTTTTTCCAATAGCAGATATAGATAGGCTACAGAAGCACTCTTCTGATTACACCATGTTTTCAATCTCCTCACCCTGTTCTTGTCTTTTTTTTATCCATGAAATTTTTATTGTTTCAACATAAGACAAAACATTCTGTAAACAAACAATGCACAAAATACCGAATCGGGGGAAGGGGAAGAAGGGGGGGGTTTAGAGAGCAAATCCTCCTCGGTTTAAATACCAATAATCCCTTAGTCATGGGAGGGGGGGGGAAAGCCCGAAAAACCCTCAGGACACCCAACCCAACCGCCGTGTGTTTCAGCATTGGGGTATCGGGGTCGCCAAGGGGTGAGATGCCCACCGAAACCAAATATCTATCACAGCCATAGAAGGAGGAAGGTGAGATTTCCACTTAGCCGCTATAGACACCCTCGCTGCCATCAGCACTATTGTCACCAAGGCATGGAAGTCCGGATGTATCGCTTCCATAGCCAAGTTCAAGACCGCTAATTGAGGGGGTGAGGCTAATATCTAAACCTGTTGGAGAGGAGAGCAGCTGCGATGCCACTGACCAAAAAGGGGTTACCCTTGGGCAAAACCACCAAACATGGGGCAGAGTGCCGGCTTCGCCGCACTGCCGCCAGCATAGGGGAGACAGGCTCGGATCAAAGCGACTAGGCGAGAAGGGGGGTAGTACTAACGGAGGTGTATTTTCTTCAGGGTCTCCTGATGGGAAACACATCTCGTCGCCTTCTTTGTGTGCCTAAGAGCCAACCACCAATGCTCCTCTAAGGACTGAAAAGAAAAATCCTCCTCCCATCTGGTTTGCTAGGGAAGGCTTCCCTGTTAAACTCCCTGTGTAATAAAGCCAGACCTTTATACTTTCGTGGAACCGAAAGCAAGAATTTTTGGAAGGGGATGGAGGGGCCAAGGGGAAGCATAATTTTTTAGCCGAAGATAGGAAATGGTGAATTTGCTTATATTGAAAGATGAGATGCGAAAACCCAGGGTATAAGTCGCACAAAGGAGAGCAATGAGCCATTACACACCAGGTCTCCCGAAGAACGCAAACCCAAATCCCAAAGGGGCCTAAGATGAAGGTTAGTTACATGGAATGACAGGACCTTCAAATCAATTTGGCTCGCCGTAAGAGAGACTGACGCGGTAACCTCCCTTCTCCAGGCCGCCAGAGTAGTCCGGAACGGTAGGAGAGGTGAATCTACCTTCATGCAGCCAAGAGTCTCAGCCTCCAAAAGAGTACGCAACTTGGAGCTCTTAGAAAAGTGAGCCTCCATACACATCCAGCCCGGTCTCTCCCCCGGCGTAGACCGCCATTTCTTTATGGTCTCCAGGACCGCTGCGGTATGATAATTGGATATGTTGGGAACTCCCATTCCACCCTCTGAAAAGGGGAGATACATTATTTTCCCCAATGACTCTCGCCCTCCTGCCCGCCCATATGTATGAGTTTGTCAAGGACTGAAGTTTTTTCAGGTATTTCTGGGGGATGGCTACTGGAAGTGCTCTGAAAATGTATATAATCTTCGGGAGCATTTTACAAGAGTTAATCCGAGCAATCCACGAAAGCTCTGAGATGCGGAGCTTCGAAATGTCACCCGCCAGTGATGTGCAGAGCGCCTCAAGTTCGTGGCCACCAAGCGACGAGGACACGCAATAGTGATTCCCAGATAAGGAATACCGTGGGGTCTCCAGGCAAATGGAAAGGCTTTCTCCAGACGCGCCCTCTCCCGCTCAGGCACACCAATTGGAAAGAGATGCAATTTACTAGCGTTAAGCTTGTAATACGAGACCCAAGCAAACTCACGGAGGGAGGACATAATTCCCTCAAGAGAACCCTCCAGATCTGTGTAGGTGAGGATGACATCATCTGCATATAATCCAATGGTGTGTCTTTGGGAGCCAAGACGGCAACCCACAATACGGGGGGTTGGTGCGAATGGATTCAGCCAAAGGCTCCATCAGCAGGGAAAAGGTCACCAAGATCAGAGGACAACCCTGGCGGGTGCCATTAGAAATTGAGTACAGGGACGAGAAAAAAACCCCGGACAGCCCTCTCGCATTAGGGTTAGAATATAGTGAGAGAATCGCAGATAAAAATGGACCATCAATCCCAAATTTAGTCAGGACAGCGTCGAGGTATCCCCAGTGCACCCTATCAAACGCTTTTTCAGCATCCAAGGACAGGAGTGCACCAGGGACCCCCGCCCCCACCCCCCATAGTTCTGAGAATGTTGAGTATGCGCCGGGTACCATCCGCCGCCTGTCTTCACGGGACAAACCCGACTTGGTCCATGTGGACCAGGGAAGGAGTAAATGCCATCAACCTAGCTGCGAGGAGCTTAAAGTAGAGTTTTACGTCACAATAAAGCAACAATATGGGGCGGTAATTGCCCGGATCATCCTTAGGTCTCCCCGGTTTCGAGATTGTCACTATTGTGGCCTGGAGCGCGAGAACCGTGAAAGTGCGCAATAGAAAAGGGGATAAAATGTGTGCGAACTTTTTATAATACTTGTTAGGCAGTCCATCAGGGCCTGGGGCAGAGTGCAATTTTGTTTATCTAATAGTTTGGGCAAACTCAGTGACAGAAAAAGGAGCGTCTAAAAATCTAACTGCTCCTGTGTGGCTCTCGGGAGTTGCAGTGAGTCCAGGAATGCGGCAATCAATTCTGGGGAAGGTTGCGGGGTATCGGGTTCCTCTCTCAGATTATAAAGTTTTGAGTAGAAAGAAGCAAAGGCATCCGCTATTTGAGTTAGGTTACGTACCAGGGCTCCCGTCTGATCTTTTAGGGAGTCTACAGCAGATTGGGCCTCCCTCCGTTTCACTCTTCTCGCCAAAAGAGCACCCGCTCTATCCCCGCTATCATAATAGGAGGTTCTAACCTTCCATAAGTTCTTCTCATGCGCGGCAAGCAGAAAAGAACGTAACTACGTCCGCACAAGGAAGATTTGGTTAGAAACGGGAACAGACGTCCCGTCCGTTTCTAACCAAATTAAACAAGAGCGCCCCGCTCTTGTTTAATTGCTCTAAGTTGTGAAGAGTGTCAAGGAGGGTCATCTTGGCCTGTGATCTTTCTTTTTTAGCCCGGGAGGCCCTTTGAATAAAGAGGCCTCTAACATAAGCTTTGTGGGCTTCCCACAACATCTCATTTGAGACCTCCCTATTATCATTGATTGAAAAAAAGGTCATTAGGTGTTTCTCCATGTCCGCCACAAACAGAGAGCTCGTCAGGACAGATGAGTTCAGCCTCCAGTTCCATTGCGGACGAGGACCACACGCCGCAGACACTTCAAGGCTTACTGGAGCATGGTCCGACCATGTAAGTCTACCTATCTCCGCTGACACGCAATCCAACAAGAGATCACTCCCTACCAAGAAGAAGTCAATTCTCAAGTAGGAGGCATGTCGGTGTGAGAAGTATGAATAATCTCGTTCCGCGGCGTGTAGGTACCTCCAAATATCATGTAAGTGCCATTCCCTGCAGATGGGACTAAGTTGTTTCCTCCTCACAGAAGGGCTGGAGGAACAATCAATGTCCTGAGAGGCAAGACATTAAAATCCCCACACATTATTAGTCTGCCTTCGGGCCAGTCAGAAAGACGACGGAGGACCTCTCTCATAAACTTAATAGGCTTCTCATTAGGAGCATATAGGTTCACAATAGTGTATCGGGAACCATGTATATCACAAGACAGAATCAAATAGCGGCCCTCTGGGTCACTGAAAGACTTGTGGATGTGAAAGGCTACGGAGTATCTAATAAAAATACAAACCCCTGCTCTTTTTGACTTAGCATTAGCAAAATGAGCCTCAGGGAAGGATCTGTGGGACACCCGTAAGTTGTCTTCCTTAAGGAGATGCGACTCCTGAACACAAAATATGTCCGCTCCCTGGGACTTCGCCTCTCTCCACATCAATGACCTCTTAAAGGGTGAATTCAGCCCATTAACATTCATTGAGACAATTTTAACTGACATATGGGAAGATAGAGAAAAGTGGGCTGTGACACTTAGGTGGGTCTACTCTCTGAGGTGGGGGGAGCATGGGAGCAGGAAGGGACACAAATACAATACTGGTAAATACTGAAAACAAGAACATCTACATAAACCACTTATGTAAACCTGCAAGGCAGAGGCATGTGAATCTAAGCATAAAAAAACTAAAAATTTAAAGAACCCAAAATCTAAAAAACAAAAAGGAAGCTGTCCTCTGCTCTGGGGGCGAGAAAAGGTCCAGGAAAGGAGGCCACAAACCTCTAGCTCTTCAGATGTTATTGAGCAGGGGAGGAAAGGGCAATAAAAAAAAAATAAAAAGAAAAAAACAAAAAAGAAAAAAAGAAAAACGGACATCCACGGAAGTCCTCTGCAGGCGGAGGGGCACATCACCGCCCCTAGGACCCCACACGGAAGTTGACTAGACAGACATCACCAATCAACTATGAGATACGATCCCAATGTCCCAGTCCAAAAAGGAAGAACATAGAGAGCGTGAAAGGATCAGGTCACTTGCTTCCATCCCGGAGACAATTTCCTCTTGTTAGGGGCCCACTCAGATCTTGGGGATCTTCCTTCAGATTGGGGTGAGAGTTTCCATTCTTTTAGAGCTTTATCCAGCCGACCTATCCTCAAGGTCGCACAGTTTCATCTGATGAGCATCCATTTTCTTTTCCACCTCAGCAAAGCTGTCTGCTAGTCCATTGTGAGCTACAGCATACTCTGCCAGCTTCTGCTCTATGTGGTCAGTATGATCTCCCAGGGACTGCAGTTCCCTCTTAATGTCTCCCAGCTTCCCTCTAAAATCCTCATGGATCGCCTGGTGCAGGGATGACAACAGACACTCCATTGTGGCCTCGGTCAGTGGGATCCCCCTTTCTCCCGTCCCACCATCTTCTCCCCTAGATGAGCGAGAGGAAGCTGAGCAAGATCTAGGGGAAGGCGCCATCTTGGGCTGGAGGGTGCCGTCCTTCCCAAAGAAATCCGTCATCTTAGGGGGCTGTTCTGATCTCTTACCAGGTCCCCTCGGCATCTCCGTGATCTGGGGGAGGGATTGGTAGCTGTTAGAGGTGTCCGGGCTGATTTAAGCCGGTGTAATACCGTGCGGGGGATTCACGCGGCGGAGCTCTCCTCTCAGGCAGCAGACTCCATGCGCCTCCAAATCACGCCCCTCACCCTGTTCTTGTCTTGACTTACCCCCAATTATTGCAGTACTTTGTGCATGGTTTAAAACAATTCCCTTCAACATAACAATGAAATTTACAAGTGTTTTTCAGCTATTGTGTATACTGTAAATATTGTAAAAATTGTTAATAATCATTTGTATTATCTCTGTCTTATTTCCAGCGACTCTGTGATCAAGGACACTAGTTGGACGAAACATCAACCATCTGCTTTGTCGTTTTCTCAACTACTGACTGTATTACAATAAAAACTTTTCACCTTGAAGCAAAACAAACCTTATACATGTGCTGTGATTCTATGATTAACTGTGTATGGGATCCAAGGATCTGTTCACTATGCACCGTGACAACATAGTTGAGTGCTAGCCATCTGATTTTTCTTTGCACTTGATAGGGTACGCACAGGCCACAAGGATGTAACCAGTACATCCAATATTGGTAAGTGGTTAAAAGAATTTTTATTGATTTTTTTGTTAAAGACCTGTATATTTATAGGCTTAAATATTAGACATTAAAAAAAAAATTATAATATATATGTAAGTTCTGATTGTTTGTCTTGTTGTTCCATTATATTTTTACACGCTTGTTCTTTTATGTCACTGAACAAATTAATCATTTGAATTTGTCTGACATCAGTATTGGTAGCCCAATGGTTTTCAAGTCACTATTCACATATTTTTATGCTATAATTATGAGCTATAATAGCCTGAAATGTCTGAAGGTACCGTCACACGCCGCAATCTCGGCTAGCGATGTGTGGCAATCTAACGTGCATGCTCACGTTTTTCGTGGTCGCCTTAGATTGCCGATTGCAGCATCACACACCGCAATTTCGCCCTGAAGCTAAGGCGATGTGTTGCTCCTGAAATCGCCTCACCTACAGCGGAACCAATCTTGCCTAATTCCATTGCCGCTTCACACACCGCAATCTCAAAGGCAATGTGGGCGTACATGTTCAGCGCAGCGAGGAAATAGGTGTGCCACAGTGGTTTACACCGCCCCCATACACGCTTTTTGGACAACACAACAGCGTTACAATTGGTTAGCCTGCTCTGGAAGGCTGGCTAATACATAACGCCATTGTCTATTGGAGTTTGTCACAAATACACGCTCTTTTGCGGACGGTTGTGTAGCTGAAGATGTGTGTGGTGCTGAATGGACAGCTCTTCAAATATCAATGGTGTCAACTGACAGCCAATGGGAACACAGTAGCCCACACCAATCATCTCAGATGGGGCACGGACTACAGCACGCTGAGGCACGCCTACGGGAAATCATAGACAATGCTCTTTCCATCACTATCGCCCTGTCACACTCCAAAACACGAACTTATTGCCTTGCTGATTGCGCCTGATTACTGAGCACTGTTCAGGAATCAGGCGACGGCCGAAGGGCGATTTATCGCCGCGAAATCGCCCAATCACACGCCGAAACCGTGAGGCAATTTCACGTCGATTTCAATGGGGCGACACATTGCCTTTCAGATTTCCAGGCGAGATTGTGGTGTGTGACGGTACCTTAAGGCATTGTGCTGCCTGTTAACCAAGTGAAGAATTTGTAATATGACTTTAATCTGAATAAATAAAATTGGAACCATTTCATGATATTTTCAACACTGGCTTTGGGGAATTTGGATAATGACTTTGATTCTATATGGACTTTTTCTTGCTGCAAAGGCTGCTGTACATCACATTTAGCTGGAAAAGATGATGTATAGCCATCATTTCTGATATTTTCGGAAAGATGGTAACAGTTTCTACATAACAACAAAATGTTGCATTGTGTGAATTTGGTCGTAAAGGCTAGAAAAATATTAGAATCTGAGGGTCCTCAGTGGTTGATACCTTTTAATGGCTAACTGAAAAGATGGTAAGTAAAGGCAAAGCAAGCTTTCAAAACACTAAGGTCTCTTCATCAGGCTATTAACAACACAAATTCTGAATGTACACACATATAAACATTATGTTTCTGTGTTTATATGTGTGTACATTCAGAATTTGTGTAATTACTAGACTGATGAAGAGACCCTAGTGTCTCGAAAGCTAGCTTTGCCTTTACTTACCATTTTTTCAGTTAGCCATTAAAAGGTATCAAGCTCTGAGGACTCTCAGATTCTAATATATTTCTATCTACTGGCTAACACAGTACAAATATTTTTTATGCTGTAAAGCTTATTAATCATGAAAGCTCAAAACTCCTCTCATATTCTCAAGACAATGATAAATATGATTTATTAGAGCCCTCACTGCATCTCCGTCCTTTAGACTCTTTAGACTCTTAGGCACATATAATATCTTCTAATAATTTTAAAGGCGTTGTCTGGCCCAATTTTTTTTTACAGTTACTTGGTGGCATTTAAGTTTATGGCAGTAGGGATGTCACTCTCCAAGTGACATCTGGGCCTCTATCGTCTGTTTTGAGCAGGTGAGGTTACTGATTATGCAGAAGTCATTTGACCACAACCACCAGTTGTAGGCCACAGTGGTCCTGCTACTTCATAAACATCTTTTGATGGATGTAGGTAACTGACAAGAAGTGAGAATTACTTTGTTATTTCATAATACAACAAGCTACCAGGAAAATGTTATCGTGACGGTACAACTCCTTTGCAAAGCAAAAGGATCTACAAATGTCAAACGGAGACATTAAAAATACAACAGGCATATTGTACCCGAACACCATAAAAATGCATTATATATATATTATACATATTTATTGTGAGGTAGCGTTGCCGGTTGCACGGACGCAGGCACGGGATCCAGGCACCAGGGTTCATACAAGAATGTTTATTGCAACACAAGTCCAATATATCACAGACCTCGGGTTCCGGGACGCAGCTGGAGTTGCCTGTTCCTCTTACTTCCCGGGCCTCCTGGGCCACTCACTATCCTCATGAATTTCCAGGATCAAGCCACAAGGATCTGTGTCTGGCTCACGCTCCTTCTCTGTCTGAGCCTAGGGAGTTGTGCTCACTCCCTCACTAAGGAACCACACCCAGGGTTCCTGTTTCCCTTTTAACACTTTCTGTTCCTGGAGGTAAAACCACTTCAAATCCCCGGAGTGGAACTATTCCTACACATGGAGGGAGCACAACCTGGGTGAGACATACCGGCCATCATAGATAACCCCGGTCACAGTCTCACACACACCCCCTCTCAGTTCAAGCAAGCGGGGTTGAACTCTAGCCATCAAACACGGGTCCCAAGACAAAGCATCGGCGTTGCCCTGCAACCTCCCGGCCCGGTGCTCAACTGTAAACCAGATGTTCTGCAGGGAAAGGAACCACTGGGTGACCCGTGCGTTCCGTTCCTTGGCGGACCTCATCCAGACCAGCGGGGAGTGGTCCGTCACTAGGCGAAATTGCCGTCCCAACAGGTAACAGCGTAGGGACTCCAAGGCCCACTTGATGGCCAGGCACTCCTTCTCCACTACGCTATAATTCCGCTCGGGAGGGGTGAGTTTCCTACTCAAGAAGGTGACAGGGTGTTCCTCCCCCTGGACCACCTGGGATAGCACTGCTCCCAGCCCAACCTCCGAGGCATCAGTGTGTACGATGAACTCCTTCCAGAAATCAGGGTTAATGAGAACGGGTTGTCTGCACAGGACACCCTTCAGGGTCCGGAAGGATTCCTCGGCCTGCGGAGTCCAGCGCACCATGACAGACTTCTTGCCTTTCAGAAGGTCCGTCAGTGGGGCTGAGAGTCCCGCAAAATTGGGGACAAATCTCCTGTAGTAACCCACAATACCCAAGAAAGCCCTAACCTGCTTCGTGGTCAGGTATCTAGGCCATTTCTGGATCACCTCAACCTTGTTGATTTGGGGCTTCACCACCCCTTGGCCTATCGCGTAACCCAAGTAGCGGGCTTCCGTGAGCCCCCAACGCACATTTCTTGGAATTGGCTGTCAATCCGGCCGTCCGAAGCGCATCCACCACAGCTTGTACCTGTTCCAGGTGGGTCTGCCACTCAGTGCTGTATATTATGATGTCATCAAGGTATGCTGATGCGTACGCCTGGTGGGGTTCCAGCACCATGTCCATCAGCCTCTGGAACGTAGTCGGGGCGCCATGTAAACCAAAAGGCAAGACAACATAGTGAAAGAGACCCTCCGGCGTAAAAAAAGCGTTTTTCTCCTTGGCCGACTCCGTTAGTGGCACCTGCCAGTACCCCTTGATCAGATCGAGCGTGGTGAAATACCGCGCCTGTCCCAGCCTATCGATCAGCTCATCCACCCTGGGCATGGGGTAGAGATCAAACTTTGATATCTCGTTCAGTTTCCTAAAATCGTTGCAAAACCGTAAGGAGCCATCCGGTTTGGGTATCAGTACTATGGGACTGGCCCATTCACTCTTGGATTTTTCAATCACACCTAGGTGAAGCATTTTTTTCACCTCTTCTGATATGGCTTGTCTCCGAGCCTCATGCACCCGGGACGGCTTCAGGCGTATTTTCATGTGAGGCTCGGTGACAATGTCATGACACATCAGATTCGCCCTACCCGGTAGCTCAGAGAAGACGTCTGGGTTCTGCTGAACCAGCCTTCTGGCCTCTCGCCTCTGTTGCTTGGTGAGGGCCTCTCCGATCCTTACTTCGGACACGTCCTCCCCAGGGGTCACTGTACCCGGGGCTGGACATCCTGAAGAGGAGGGGGATGTGGGAAGGGCAACCAGCAGGCCTTCCCGTTCCTTCCATGGCTTTAACAGGTTGACATGGTATATCTACTCGGGTTTCCTCCTACCGGGCTGTAATACTTTATAGTTGACCGCCCCAACTTTTTCCCGGATCTCATAGGGACCCTGCCACTTAGCCAGGAATTTACTTTCTGCGGTGGGGACCAACACCAACACCCAATCCCCGGGGTTAAAGGACCGCACGGTGGCTTGTCTATTATACCTGGTGCTTTGAGCGTCCTGGACGTCCTGCAGGTGCTCTTTTACTATCGGCATGACCGCGGCGATACGGTTCTGCTTTCCCAAAATGTGCTCAATCACACTCTTATGGGGGGTGGGTTCCTGTTCCCACGTTTCCTTTGCCAGGTCCAACAATCCCTGGGGATGTCGCCCATGCAACAGCTCGAAGGGCGAAAACCCCGTGGATGACTGTGGTACCTCTCAGACGGCGAACATCAAATAGGGGAACAACATATCCCAATCCTTCCCGTCTTTGGAAATCACCCTTTTAAGCATGGTTTTCAGGGTTTTGTTGAATCGTTCCACCAACCCGTCCGTTTGGGGATGATACACCGACGTACGCAACTGCTTAATCTGGAGTAGTCTGCACAGCACCTTAGTGACTTTGGACATGAATGGGGTCCCCTGATCCGTAAGGATCTCCTTGGGCAACCCCACCCGACAGAACATGACAAACAACTCCTGAGAAATAAGCTTAGCTGCAGTATGTCTGAGTGGTATCGCCTCGGGGTA
>JARQOC010000003.1:241631165-241653680 GCA_033576535.1 Allobates femoralis
GTACTTGGCACAAGTGGGGTTTGTCTCCGCGTAACAAGGCCCGCAGTACACACCACCTGAGCATACATCGATCTCCGCGGGTATACCCGCAATCCATTGCTCAGTGGTGAGGGGACCCTGGGCTCCCATATGTCCCACGCGCTGGCACCGCCAACACCTAATGGGGAAGGAGGAGCCCCTGTCGGGTTGTCTTTTGGGGTACATGACCTTCCTGACCTCAGGGACAGAAGCGGAGGCCCGTGGGGGACAGGAGCGGCCTCCAGCACAGGTGCCGGCGGTGGGTCCTTCACCTGGGGCTTGGAGGGGGCTGACCGAGGGCGGCATGCAAAGTCCCAGTGTCTCGTATCAAGTCCTGCGTAGCCACATGTCGCTCCACCAGGCACACTAATTGATCCAGGGTGCTTGGATCGCCCTGTCCAACCCACTGTTGTATGGTGACAGGTAAAGTGCGCACAAAGCGATCAACCACCACCCTCTCCACCATTTGCCAGGGCTCAGAGTCTCAGGCTGCAACCACTTCTTTACCAAGTGCAGCAAGTCATAGGCCTGGGAGCATACAGGTTTGGTTTCCTCATAGAACCACTGGTTTACCCGCTGAGCCCGTACGTAAGTATTCACCCCCAACCAAGCAAGGATTTCGCCTTTCAAGACCCCAAAATCTAGGGCGTCCTCGGGTACAAAGGTCCAGGTATGCTTTTTGGGGCTCCCAGTCAAATAGGGTGACAATACCTCGGCCCACTGGGCGGCCGGCAGTTTCTCCCTCTCTGCCACCCGCTCAAACACAGCCAGGAACGCCTCCACATCGTCCCCCGGGGTCATCTTTTGTAACGCTTGTCTTACCGCCTTCCGGACGCTGCAGCCGTCACCAGATCCCCGGGGTGGAGCCGTCGGCCCGGCACGGATTCCTCGGTCAGCAGGGCCATCTGTTCCTGGTGCATTCGTTGCTGCTCCTGGTATCTTTGTTCCTGCTGCTGCAGGGCATGCTGGTGCATGTGGTACTGCTCCTGGTGCCTTTGCTCCTGTTGTTGCTGTGCCTGCACCAGATGCTTGAGCAGATCCTCCATGCTGGCTGCTGGTTTGTGTTTGCAACGTAGCCGCTTGGATCCAGGACATGTGCACTGGGTATACCACAAGAGACCAGGCTGCTTCACCTCACCGGGCTGCCACTGCCCACATTCTCCACCATATGTGAGGTAGCGTTGCGGTTGCACTTATGCATTAATTATATTATAAATTTATTGTGAGTCGTTGCCGGTGCACGGATGCAGGCACGGGATTCAGCACAAGGTCAACAGAATGTTTATTGCAACACAAGTCCAATATATCACAGACCTCAGGTTCCGGACGCAGCTGGAGTTGCCTGTTCCTCTTCCGGGCCTCCTGGGCCACTCACTATCCTCTTGAATTTCCAGGATCAAGCCACAAGGATCTGTGTCTGGCTCATGCTCCTTCTCTGTCTGAGCCTAGGGAGTTGTGCTCACCGCTTCACTAAGGAACCACACCCAGGGTTCCTGTTTCCCTTTTAACACTTTCTGTTCCTGAAGGTAAAACCACTTCAAAACCCAGAGTGGAATTATTCCTACACATGGAGGGAGCACAACCTGGGTGAGACGTACCGGCCATCATAGATAACCCTGCTCACAGTCTTACAATATATATATATATATATACATATATATATAGCCTGTGAGAGCAGGGCCTCTCCAGACGGCTCCAGGCTGTCATTGTTACTGTGTAAAAGATATATATATATATATATATATATATATATATATATATATATATATACAGTATATACTTTTCCAGTACATGTAAATATTACTATATGTTTAAAGAGCAGCATTAATTCCATGATGCTGTGTATGATAATGGGCTAAATACAAGATATAGATATAAATTACAGTAAACAAACTATCAATGACATACAGGAACCATTGGGTGAAGGCCCTGCTCTCATTGACTGACACATGTATATATGATATATACACCCCCTGCCTTTTGTATATTGATTTATTGTATCACATCTGTATTGACCAATTTAATAGGTGCTGGGGCGATAGTCATTTTTGAGGATGTAAAAGATATCACAGACATTTCTAAAAATTACAGTGCTGGCTGATAAATACAACGGTATCCAATTTTAAGACAGCTCCATTTATTTATTTGTACAACAGCCAGTAGGTCTCTAATTGTTTTGCAGATCACTTAGCGATTAATGATGCTGTTATCCTTGGACAGACCGTTTTACAAATCAATACCTGTTGGCAAAGTCAAGCTATTGAGTAGGCATAATGATAGTAAGCAGAAGTCACTACTCTTTTAATGAGTAAAGCCCACGGGCTAAGGAAAGTGATTTTGTAAGTCGGTAAAAAGATAGAAATGTTTCTCTTACTAACGAGTACCATTTATATTGTTTCAATAAAAATAAACATTAAACTAGACAACTATAAATGCACTGTATCTGTATCTGACGTTTTACACTTGTCACAATCACTGTATGTTACACAATGAAAATAAGTCTTTAGTCCTTATTCTAGGTAAAAGCTACTTTTTTAAAAAAAGTGAAATGATGTATTAGGCATTTTTCCCCACAATAAAATGTCGTGGCTCCCTTTTTGAAGCCTCTGTGCAAAATATGGGAGAAGAACCTGATTTGAGCAGTTCTTGTTAAGCATGAAAGATTTATGAACCAAACCTGTTAAATTTATAGAAGTCAGCACATTCCTGAAGTTTCGGAGACACACTGAGTGAGATGCATGTGAGATACTCGCAAGAGTCTTTCATACCTCACCTGGCATAGCTTCCGGATCTCTCAACAGGAGTGTGCCAGCTGCATAGAAATGCATGCAGCTGCCACACTCTGTCCATAGAGTCGGCGGCCGTTCCAAGTGAGGCATGCGAGACTCATATGAGTATCTCACATGTGTCTCGCTCAGTGTGTCTAGGGCCTTAGCAAGACTTACTTAAGGGAGCCTTATCTTAAATGTCCTTAAAAGCACCAGCTTAAAAGGGATATCAACTACTCTTTTGATGGTCTATGAGCATTACTCAATTTGAGTGTTTGAAAAGGTACAGTAACATGTTTGAGTCGAAACACTGCTGCACACAGCCAAACAAAGTCCACTTTTTGCGCCATATACCTTTTTAACTGCTGCCTTTATTTAGTTTCTTTGGATAGCAGATAGCTATAGTAGTAAATACATTTTATTACCATATAATATTGAAAGTTTAGTGGCTTTAAAGAGATCGGCCACTACCTTTTTAGTAATGGCTTATCCTTTATCCATATCTGTTTGGTGGGGGAGTGACACCAAATACCCATGCTGATACGTTGTTACTTACATTGGCTGGAATACTCAGATGCTGCAAGAACACAGTCGCTTCATAATTTTTATACTGACCATGGCTTATACTGCAGATCCACGTAATGCATAAACTACTGTGTCTGTCAGCATTCGAGAACTAATGGCCACCGCTGATTGACGCGGGTGCCATGCACCACCACAGATCATTAATGGCCTATCTTATAGATAATATCAATAAAAAACTAATGGCAAACTTCTTTGAAGCCTTTCACTTTTAAACATTATAAGGAAACAATACATTTTATTACTATAGCTATCTGCTATCTGTCAAATAGCTAAAAAGAAGATAGTCCTTAAATAGATACGGAATGCAAAAATCAGGCCATATTTGGCTGTGTGCAGCAAAGTTTTGGTTCAAGCAAGTTGATGAACTTTGTTAAAGCAATCAAATGCTGCATATCTGATATATTTATAGTAGTATGCATGGTGCATGATAATAATACAATAAAATAACTAACATATTTATACAGTGTATTCTATATGACAATATTGTAGTGTACAGTGATACCTCAGTTTTCTTCAATAATTTGTCCGAAAACAATCAGCAAAAAACAGAAAACTATAAAAACTGAGTGGAAGAAATTTTTTTTTCTGTTATCATTCATATTCCCTGAAAAAAGGCCAAGAAAGGAAAAAATCTGCTTTGGTATGTAAACTTTTGAGCACAAATGTATGTCAGAAAGGTGTAATTGACCCATTGACCTAGCAAACTCAGTCCCGTTGACTGTGAATTACAAAGCATTCACTGATCTCAGGGAGACCAGTCCAAGAAAACACTGTGGGCAGCTGGCTAAAGCGCTCAACACAGTGAATTCCTAGGTGCATTGCCTCCTGGGAATTAAGAATATGCAAATAGAGTCTGTGGAGCCTCGGTTAGAAGTCTCAAACATAGGACTAGCCAGATATCCCTCCAGGGAAGGACATAGCTATGGGGTGGCTCCTTGCGGAGAACACCATAACCACCATGTTAAGTGGCTATTTTAGTCAATATCCAGCTCTTTTACGAGTTTAGAGATATGACAAGGGAATACCAAGGCCAGGTATCCATCCACAGACAGCTGTTTCAGGGTGTTGCCCCTCATCAGTGTGGAATAGGATTCTGGCTAGGTGGAAGCAAGGCCTAGTAGACCAACATCACAAAGCATTCACTGATCTCAGGGAGACCAGTCCAAGAAAACACCATGGGCAGCTTTCTAAAGTGCTCAACACATTGAATTCCTAGGCGCATTGCCCTCTGGGAATTATGAATGTGCAAATAGAGTCTGTGGAGCCTCGGTTAGAAGTCTCAAACACAGGACTAGCCAGACTGTGAATTGTCATACATAACACTTTCTAGTTGTTTGTCATTATCAGTGAAAGTCCTAACAGTCTGATCTACATTCATTAAAAACAATTTTTAGATACAGTAGGTGATTAATGTTGTTTATGGTAAAACACAGAAACCAGTCGGTATACCAATGGTATCATCATACAAGATATATGAAACCCATCAGTCATTTTCTCAGTTCTGAATAATATAAACTTTGCTAAATTAATTTCAATGTTGGATAATTAATTGATGTAGGCTGTATGCCTAAGACCCTATGCAATTACATGTCCCAATAATTAGATTTTACTAGTGGAATATAAACAATTGAAACCTAATTGCATAAATACATAAGCAATGTTCTAACATTTATACAACTACCATGTTATGTTTAGAATGACTACGGTACATAGAAAAAATGAAAAAAAAAACTTAAAAATAATATTCAGATACACAATGTTTTATTGTTCTGCAGTTTGCTGAAAATATCCAAAATTCATTCACAGATGTTCCAGTTTAATTAATTCAGTAACCTAATTTACCAGTTCTGCTTGAAGGAACAGCAAAGGCATTATAATTTAATGTCATTATAATAATTGAAGAGCATTATTAGAGGCAATGAATTAATATAAATAATTGCATTACATTCCCAATTCAAAGGCAAATATTTCCAAGCATATCTGCTGTTTGAATGCTATTTATTTTTATTAAGATTATGCACTTTCTGCAAAGAGGTACATTATGACACACATTGTGAGGCTGGGGAGGTAAAACCAGTGTTCAGAGATAAGTGGCACAGAAAGTTCTTTGATTAGTAGTTGGTCCGAGACTTGAAAATTCCTCAAATAATGTAAAGACATAAATCCATGCAACACATTCATTCCTGTACTAAATGTGACATAGTTCAACATAAGTTTATATTCCCAGACTTTTCTGATTCTTTGAGATTTGAAGGTACCTTTCAAAACTACAAATTTCATATCCATTATGGAGTGATCAGGGCTACAGAAGTGTTTAGGCACAGGCAGATCTGTTCTTCTTTGTTTTATTGTGTGGTGATGACAGTTCATTCTAGTTTTGAGTTGTTGTCCCGTATCCCCGACATACAAGTTCCCACTCGCACATTTTGTACATAGAATTAAATATACCACATTGGTTGCGGTGCAGCTGAAGTTACCTGGGATATTTAATCCCAATGTGAGCTAAGAATCCTTATCCTGTCCGTTGCCATTATCAATTGACAGGTTTTGCACCTGTGCTAGTTGCAGGGAAATGTTACTATTGTTGTTGGAGAGGACAGGGAACTTCTGACAATGATGTTTTTTTTTAAATCGGGGGCTGTCTGAAACACAGGAATGGGGGGTCAGGAAATATAGATTTTAGTCAGGCATCTTTTTGAAGTAGTGGTTGTAGTTTCCATGCAGTGGCTCTAAAGGTACCATCACACTTAACGATATCGTTGCCAATATCATTCAAAAGTCACGTGTTCTGTGATGCTTGAACGATGTCGAAACGACTTTGTTGCGTGTGAAACTACAACTGATGAACGATCAGTCGGCTGATCGTTCATCGTTTGATTTGAGAACAGGACCTCAAATCTATCGTTGGTTGCCCGGTGGACATGCAGCATCGCTGGGTGTGACACCAGGAGACGACCAATAAGCCAGCTCCCAGTGCCTCTCTGCAAGCGCTGGGAGCTGGTCTCCAAAGTAAACTGCGGGTATCTAGGCACCGCGCGCTGCCTAGATACCCAATGTATACCTTGTTACCAGCCTTCTCCACTCACCGGCTGGTATCCAAGGTACACAGCGAGTAACTAGGGTCCCCAGTTTACCGTGGAGACCAGTCTGCTCCCGATTACCGCAGCCTGGCAGCGGGAGCAAGACATCGTGGAAACGATATTTAAATCATTTCCACAATGTCACTGGGCCACTGATCGCTGGTGAGTCTGCCTGTGTGACAGCTCACCAGCGATCTGAACGATTTTGTTAGCGATCGCTCGTGCATGTGATCGCTAACAAAATCGTTCATCAAATTGATGCGTGTGACGACACCTTAACACCTCCAGATTTAGATTGTAGGTGACTGCGAGAGGGACCAAGTTATTTTATTCTTTAGTTTTGTAATGTAGGAGATGATTTCTTAATATTCTGGTGGTTTTTGTAATTTGTTTTTTAATTGCTCTTGGATGGTATCCCTGATTCGAAAAGGTCTTTCTGAGACGCTCAAGGTGATTGTCTCTATCTGTAGGGTTGGAACATATCCAATTGTATCTGATGGTCTAACTGTACACAATTGAGTTTTTTATGTGCTTTGGATGAAAACTGTCCCATCGAAGATATGTTGGATGGTCAATTGGCTTCCGGTACAGAGATGTCTCTACTTCATTGTTCCATAGCATTATGATGCTGTCTCAAAAGCTGATTTCAGTGCAGGAGTAGTTGAGTGTTAAGTTTATTGTGGGATGAAACTGATTAAAGTATTCATGTTTAGCTGTTGCTCAGATTCTGTTCAAATGATTAAAATATCATCGATGTACCTGTAATAGGCCAGAGACCTGATAGGACAAGAGAATAGAAAGTCCCTTTTAAGCTTGGCAATGAAAAGATTTGCATATTGTGGTGCCATTTTGCTTCCCATTGATGTGTCAGTCTCCTGTAAATATATTTTGTCATTAGGGATGAGCGTGTAGTGAAATATTCTGACTCTCTGGAATCAAAACGAGAAGGTTCTAATACTTGCGTATTCATTACAAGTATTGAGTACAATGGAAGTCAAAGGGAAATGCGAGTACTAGTCTGCTGGACCCTACAAAGCAGTCTGGGGACCTATGGAAAAGGCTGAAATGGATGCATGATTGCTTAAAAGCCGGGCAGTAAAAAGCCAGACGGCTTTTTTAAAAGATCAACTGATGCATCAGCTGATTGTTGAAAAGCCAGGCGGTAAAAAGCCGGCTGTTTTGTTTAAACAATCAGCTGATGTATCAGCTGATCATTTAAAAAAGTCAGCCAGCTTTTTACCGCCCGGCTTTTCAACAATCAGCTGATGCATCAGTTGATCTTTTAAAAACGCCGTCTGGCTTTTTACTGCCCGGCTTTTAAACAATCATGCATCCATTTCAGCCTTTTTCTTAGGCCCCCAGACAGCTTTGTAGGGTCCAGCAGAATAGTACTCGCATTTCCCATTGACTTGCATTGTACTCGCTACTCGTAATAAGCAAACTTGCTGAGTAATGAGTATCCCGAATACCGTACTATTTTGAGAGTAGTGAATAGCAATGAGTATACTCGCTCATCCCTAGTTGTCATCAAATGTAAAGTAATTGTGGGTTAGGATGAATTTTGTGAGTTTCACCACAGAATCAGCATCCATTCCTGTGTTTTCCAAGAAGACTTTGCTGGCCTTTTAATCCATCCTGGTGTGAGATATTGGAATACAGAGATTCCACATCCATGGCTGTGAGGATGGCTCCATCTGGTAGAAGGCCTATTACTGAAAGTTTATTCAATAGATCAGTGGTGTCCTGAAGTGAGAAAACAGACAAGGAAATATATTACCTTACAGAAAGAATCATCTATGTCCCTGTGTTGTAATATCTGTACACTCTCTTTTTCATCTTCCACTGCCCAGGAGATGTGGTATGATCAGACTGCGTTCCTGGGGGGGTCAATCCTGCATGCCATCAGGGAGGAGACTTACAGTTTCAATGCTCCTTTGGGAAATATGCATATTGTATTTTCAAGGAGGAAGAAGATAAATTCTAGTGCCACCTATAGGAAGTAGCAATCCTAAAAGTCAAAATTGACTCTTAAATGAGCCTTACAATAGGACTATATGCCAGATCAGAACCCCAATCTGCAGTTGCTGCGTTTAGTGGTGATTGCTCCTAATTATGGATGGGCAACCCTAACTGTAAAGTTTGAGGTCCAGACTGAATACCTAGTGTTTGGGCACAGTTCCCGAACATGAACTTCCCTGAGAGTCTGTGTTATAGTTCGGATTTGTGTTCGGCTAAAGGAGCTTAAAAAAAAATATAGTGATTTAACATCAGCTCATAGTTACCCATGTCCAACCACTTGTACTTATAGGGCTGCTCATTAATGTTTGGATTTTTCACTTTTGAGGGACGCATCAGGCAATCACGGATGCTGTAACAGAGAGTTGACATCTGTGGCTGGCTGTTGGACTAACCTGGAAACTGCCCATATATTCTACCCTCTACCATGGGAGGTGAATATCCCCCGGAATAGGTGATTATTTGCCATATCATACCTTACAGTGGGACCCAAAACTAGTGAGTTTTGGGTCCCTCTGTGAGGCGGGAAAGTTCACCACATGTCAGAGAGCTGCGGTTCTCTATCTGACTTCAGGTGACCTAGACCGTGAGTTCACCTCATTCACTGCAACAGAAAAAACTCATTACGGTTTGGGCCTCGACAGAAATGAACATCGCAGAGTATCCTATGAGGGGTATGTGGGAGTAATAAAGATGGAGTTGAAATATGTGTTGATGTTTCCTATTCTAATAAAAATATTTTTCTCTGTGTGTTGTGTATTATTTACGTTACATAGAGGTTTCTAATAGCTCGGTCTAACATTGGCCCCACAGAAAAAATATAGGGCTTAGTTCCAGGAGGCAAAATTAAGTTGGCATTAACTGCTTTATTACCCAGTTTGCCACTGGCACCAGGACAGCTCGAAGATTTGGTACAGCGCTAGAAAATGATGCTTCTATAAGTGTGCCTTTTTCTGGGGTAGCTGCAGGTTGCACTTTACAGCAGTGGGGGGAAGCAGAAAGCTTGGTTTCCCCCATGGACTGAGGATTCCAGCTCCCAGCTGTATCGTTGTACTTGATATAAAAACAAAAATATGGTGAAGTCCCACATCATTTTCTTTAAATTATTTCAAGAAATAATTTAAAAAAGGGCTTCCTTTTATTTTTGGTTTCCAGCCAGGTAAAATTAGGCAGATGGGGCAGGGAGCAGCCTGTGCCTGGCTGGCATTCAAAAATAAGGCAAAGCCCCACATCCTTTTTTTTCAATCATTTCAAGGAATAATAGGCCTTAATTGTGTAGCGGTTTTGCTGCTTGTTTGCCAGGAGATGCAAATGAACACATTGAACACAATGCATGCAATTTTGTGCCAAAATGACATTAAAAACATGAAAACTGTGGAAAAAACAGTGATTTTGGTGCTTATTTTTGTCACCAAAAAGGCAGAATGTGATGTAACCAGAACAGAAAAATTAAATACCACCATTTTTGATACAGTTTAGAAAAGAGCAGTACGAAGAGCAGTGTGAAGGGATAGCATTATTTTTTCAGGAATCAGCATATGAGGATTAATGGGAGGCAACTGGGGGCTGGGATCCTCAGTGTGGGAGGCCCAAGCATTCAGAAATGCAGCCCCCAGCTGCCCCTGAAAATGACCCATTAATTACATCGCCATTTTCTGGCGCTTTACCAGACTCTTCTAGCTGCTCTGTGGTGGCGGACTGAGTAATAAAAGGGTTAATCCCAGCTAATATTTTCAGCTGGCACTAAGCCCAAGATTCCTAATGTCTGGCCAATGTTAGACATGGCCATTAGAATCTCTAATACATAGTAAATAATATACAACACAGAGAAAAATATTTTTATTAGAACAAAAAACACAATCACATATTTTAACTACATCTTTATTACTCTCACATACCCATCTACTATCCTCTGCAATGTCTGTTCCCGCCGAAACCCGAAATTTAATGAGTTTTGGGTGTCGTAGTGAACAGGGTGATGTCACGGTCTGGGTCACCTGAGGTTGGTTAGAGCAATGTGACTCTGTCAAGCTGGAAAGTTTACCTCAGGTCAGTTTCGGGTCTCAGCAGGAACGGATGTCGCAGAGGATCATGGATGGGTATGTGAGAGTAATATAGATGTATTAGAAATCTCTGTTTGTGTTTTTTGTTCTAATAAAAATATTTTTTGCATTCTTTGCTATATAATAGATTCCTAATGGCCGAGTCTAATATTGGCCCATCAATAGAAATAGTGCCAACTGGCAATATTCAGCTGGCATTACACTTATTAACCAGTCTGCCAGCACCACAGGACAGCTAGAAGAGCTGGGTACAGATCCAGAAAATGGTACTTCTAATGAATGCACCATTTTCTGGGGTGGCTGCGGGCTGCAATTCTGAGCAGTGGGGCACCAAAATACTTGGATTTCCCCAGACTGAGGATTTCAGCCCCCAACTGCCTAGTTGTACCTGGCAGTCAACCAAAAATGCAGCAAAGCTCTATGGCCTTTTTTTTGTAATTATACTTTAAAATAATAACAAAAAATACAATGAGGGGCTTTGCCGTATTTTTGGTTGCCAACCAGGTACAACCAGACAGCTGAGGGTGGTTGGCAGCCAATAGCTGCCTAGTTATACCTGGCTGGCAACTAAAAATACTGGAAAGCCCCACGTCATTTTTTTTTTATTATTTAAATGATTAAAAATAAATATGTGAAGCTTCAGTATATTTTGATTTCTAGCTAAGTATAACTAGGCAGTTGGGGGCTGAAATTCTCAGCATGCAGAGGCCCAATCATGCTGTCCCCCCACTGCAAATTACAGGCCACAGCTGCCCCAAAACATGGCACATTCATTAGATGCACCATTTTCGGTCGCTGTACCCTGACTTTACAATTTGCCGAGGAGCCATAGGCAGACTGGGTAATAAAGGGTTAATGCCAGCTGAATATTATCAGCTAGCACTCAGCCCAAGGTTCATAATGTCAGGTCAACGTTAGACCCAGCCAATAGAAACCTCAAAATAAATAATAAATAATGCACCATACTTTGAAAAATATTTAACTTGCAAATGAGAGCACACAGAGAAAAATAATTTATTAGATGAAAACACAGAAACACATCCCTCATTAACTATGTTTATATGTTTATTACGACCAGAACAACCCTTCATGTGAATCCTTTCTGATGTCCATCTGCTGGGGAATCCACAACATAGGGAAAGATGTGTACGGGGGATGTCACGTCAGGGTTCACCTGAGTTCAGCGTCAGCGATACTGCTGAGATCTGACCTCGGGTGAGCTTTCCTATTTTACCCTGCTCGGTAGATGCTAAAATGTATGGAATGTTTCTAGGTTATGCCAACAGGCAGTCACAGACGCCCACTCTCTGTAACAGCGTCTGTGATTGACTGTTCTCAGCAATGAATAACGAGGAAGTTAATTAGCAACCCCAGAAGTACAAGTGAGTGATGCAGGTAAGTATAATGCTTATTTTAATCACTTTTTTCTTTCTTTTAAAGCTAACCCAGACCCCATCTCATAACTTTAAAATCCGGATTGGGGTTAGGACACAAGTTAGAGTCACGTTCGGCCCCAATTTTGAACTTTAAAGAAAGACTGGTTGGGTTCGCCGAAGTCGAACATCGGCAGGTTCACCAATCACTACTCCTTATCAGTGCAAAGTATGGCATCTGATCTGGCTGTATGAGAGGCTAAGATGGAGTCTTAGCAAATAGCTTTTCTCTTTTAAACCAATGCAAAGTTCATTTTTTTTCTCATAAATGTACACTCTATAACCCATCTTGACTTAAAAAACACAAATGTAGAAATTTTTGCAAATTTATTAAAAAAGAAATGCTGAAATATTACATGGTCATAAGTATGCAGACCCTTTGCTCAGGCACTCATATTAAAGTCACATGCTGTCCATTTCCTTGTGATCCTCCTTGAGATGGCTTTATTCCTTCATTGGAGTCCAGCTGTGTTTAATAAACTGATAGGATTTGATTCGGAAAGGCACACATCTGTCTATATAAGACCTCACAGATCACAGTGCATGTCCGACCAAATGAGAATCATGAGATCAAAGAAACTGCCCAAGGAGATCAGAGACAGATTTGTGGCAAGGCACAGATCTCTCCAAGGTTACAAAAGAATATCTGCAGTACTCAAGGGTCCTAAGCACGGAGGCCTGCATAATCCTTAAATGGAAGAAATTTGGGACCACCAGAAGTCTTCCTACACCTCACTGTACTGCCAAAATGAGCAATCGTTGGAGAAGAGCCTTGATGAAGAGTTAAAGAAGAACCCCAAGATCACTGTGGCTGGGCTCCAGAGATACAGTAGGGAGATGGAGAAAGTTCCACAAAGTCAACTATCACTTCAGTCTTCCATCAGTCAGGCTTTTATGGGAGAGTGGCCCGACAGAAGCCTCCCCTCAGTGCAAAACATATGAAAGCCTGGTTGGAAAAAAAACCACATGAAGTACTCCCAGACTATGAGAAATAAGATCCTCTGGTCTGATGATATGAAGATAGAACTTTTTTGGTGATAATTCTAAGCGGTATGTGTGGAGAAAACCAGGCACTGCTCCTCACCTGCCCAATACAATCCCAACAGTGAAACATGGTGGTAGCAGCATCATGCCATGGGGGTGTTTTTCAGCTGCAGGGACAGGATGACTGGTTGCAATTGAAAGAAATATGAATGCTGCTAAGTACAGAGATATCCTGGATGATAACCACTTCTGGACCTCAGACTTGGCAGAAGGTTCACCTTCCAACAAGACAATGACACCATAGCACACAGCTAAAATAACAAAGGAGTGGCTTCAGAACAAGTCTGTGACCATTCTTGACTGACTCGGCCAGATCCCTGACTTAACCCAATTAACATCTCTAGAGAGACCTGAAAATAACTGTCCACCAACGTTCACCATCCAACATGATGGAACTGGAGAGGAACTGCAAGGAAGAATGGCAGAGGATCCCCAAATCCAGGTGTGAAAATCTTGTTGCATCATTCCCAAGAAGACTCATGGCTGTACTAGCCCAAAAGGATGCTTCTACTCATTACTCAGCAAAGGGTCTGAATACTTATGACATAGTGATATTTCCGTTTTTCCTTTTTAACAGATTTGCAAAAATTTCTACATTTCAGTTTTTTTAACTCTAGATGTGGTGCAGAGTGTACATTAATGAGAAAAAAAGAACTTTTTTGAATTTACCAAATGGCTGCAAGAAATAAAAAGTGAAAAATTTAAAGGGGTCTGAATACTTTCTGTACCCACTATATGCCAGATCAGAATGACCCCATCTTAGTCCCTCATACAGCCAGGTCAAATCCTATACTTTGCACTGATGAGGTGTAATCTGACTTTTAGTATTGCTACTTCTAATAGGTGGCACTAGAGTATGTCTACTTCCTCCCTGAAATGAAAATTTGCATATTTCTTAGAGGAGCTTTCCAGGTATATATCTTCACACTGCTGACATACAGGATACATTTCCACATGGAGAAAAGTTATTCACTTAGACCCTATTTTAGCCTCTCTTACAGCCAGATTATATCAATTTTGAGTTTTGGGATTGCTACTTCCAATAGGTGGCAGTAGAGTCTGTCTACTTCCTCCCTGAAAAAATTATTTGCATATTTCCCAGAGGAGCATTGCAGCTATATGTGTTTTCATGGCTGGCCCCAGTCATCTTAGCCTCTCATACAGCTAGATCAATTCCCATATTTTGCACTGATGAGGGATAATCACCTCAAAACACAGCATCTCTAGATTGGGGTTCTGCTCTGAAATAAACCCTAAATCATATTTCACGAGTCATTAAAGGGCCAATTTTGACTTTTAGGATTTCTACTTTCAATTGGTCGCAGAGTTCGTCTACTTCCTCCCTGAAGAAACCTGTATGGTCAGACATAACCATTATATAGTACGTAGCAAGGACACATTTGTAAGATTATCTCAGCACAGAAATAATTTTTTAACACAAACAATTATTGTGGAACTTATTGTTACTCTAAGATATTTTCATTTGTTCATGGAAAAAAACCTTTAAAAGTATCAATTCAGAAACCAGAATTTGGAGGAAAAAAAGAAGTAAAAAAAATTACCCTAATTTTATGATTAATTGAAAGTCCTCTGTATTATTCTAACAAACACACACATTGTGGGTAATGGCTCATAAACATATACATTATCCTGAGTCACTTTATACTTTACTATTTCTAGTAGAACTTTTTTGGACATCAGCAAAAACCTCCTTCATTCTTAGTTTGATATGACTGATGTCATTAAACTCTCCCATAACTGGAGAAAATGGCTAAACAGGTTTAAGAACTTTCTAGAAACCATGGACATAAAAGAGGAGAAAAGAAAGAAAGCTGTGCTCCTGCATTTCACGGGCACAGGAGTCTATGATGTATACAGCACATGACCTGCGGCTGAGACAGACACATACAGTAATTGTGCAAAAACTCTCACTGACTACTTAAACCCCAAACAAAATATCAGATATGAAAGATACAAATTCAGAATTGCTAAGCAGCTTCCGGAAGAATCCATAGACACCTATGTCACCCGGCTGAAAGAGCTAGCACATGGATGTGCTTTCACCGATGTAGATGATGAAATTCTAACTCAAGTAATTGTCATCTGCTCATCCAATAACATAAGGCACAAAGCTCTGCAGCAGGATCTCTTTCTACTAGGTATGAGTGAGTATGCTTGTCACTACTCGGTACTCGCACGAATATCTCGGTACCGCCGAGATGCTCGGACTCCTCGCAAATAATTATTGATTTTACACAAATACACAACTTCCTTCAGTGCACACAGTGAGCTGGCACCTCCAGAGAGCAGATTGATTGTTAGGGTCCCTCTGGGGGGTCACAGTGAGGTGTTGTAAGTTGTGACGGACGATTTGAAAAAGCCCACCCTCCCGCCCTTTCCCAGAAACACTTGTTTTATAGCCGGAAGTCTGTGGGCGGAGCCTGTCACTAATTGACTTACATTGGGCTCTGTGCTCTGGCTGAGTACACGAGTATCTTGGGATACTCGGCCAGAGCTTCGAGCACCCGAGCATTTTAGTACTCGCTCATCTCTACTCTCTACATGATTTACTCAAAATGGCCTGTGCTATAGAAACAGCAGATTATCAGGCTACTGCAATGGAGAGTGGGGATAATTTACATGTACATAATCTCAAGCATAAAAGTACACAAGACAAGCAAACCCCGAAACAGAAGAAATGCTATAGATGTGGACAGGATTTCCCTCACCAACTGAACAAATGTCCAGCTATAGGACAGACATGCAGTAAATGCGGAAATGGAAATCATTTTGCAGCTGTCTGCAGGTCAGCACAGTACAAGTCTTCTCTGCCTCTGACAAAGCCAGCAAATATAAAAATGGTAAATCAAGACACAGAAGAAATGTCTGGGGCGGAAAACTATGTGTTCATCACTTCTGCCACTGGCTCCGTACAGTCTCCCTGCATCACACTCCCAATCTGCAACACCAATATCACCTTTACAATAGATACTGGTGCTTTAGTGGATATTATAGACAGCACTGCATATGAACAATTGAAAATTAAGCCAGTTTTACAACAAGTGAATACTAAAATCTTTCCATATGGATCTACAACACCTCTAGCTACACCTCTCAGCTATCACACTGCATTGAATCTAGGTCTCATCTAGATTATTCATACCATAACTGACACAGCAGATATGGATGTACAGGCCATGGTGAACAGTTTTCCCTCCCTATTTAGCGGTTCGGGGAAATGGAAATTAAAGGACTCTCAAGTACATCTTCATGTGGACGACAGTGTTCGTCAAGTAGCCCAACAACATAGGCACATTCCTTTTCACCTGAGAAAGAAGGTAGAAAGAGAACTTCAATTCCTCATGGATGAGGACGTCATTGAAACTGTTACTGGTCCCACTCCATGGGTCTCTCCCTTGTGGTAGTTCCAAAACCAAAGACTCCTGAGCAGGTGAGACTGTGTGTTGACATGCGCCTACCCAACACCGCTATCCAGAGAGAAAGACATATCTCACCCACGATTGTTGACATCATTCATTTATTAAACGCTTTTTCAAAGCTCAACCTCAATAAAGGCTATCACCAATTAGAACTGAGTCCAGAATCCAGATACATAACAACATTTTCCACACATGTGGGCCTCAGAAGATATAAAAGATTGACTTTTGGAGTCTGCTCAGCAGCAGAGATTTTTCAGGATGCAATAAGGAGTGTCATTCAACACATTCCAAAATGTCTTTAATTACAGTGATGACATACTGGTGTTTGGTAAAACTCAAGCTGAACATAATCGTGCTCTATGTATTATCTTGAATGCCTGCTCTCTGCTGGACTCACTTTAAACAAAGAAAAATGTGAATTTGATAGAAATTCATTAGAGTTCTATGGACACACCTTCTCAGCGAAAGGAGTACAACCTGATCCTAAGAAAGTAGAATCCATCAACACAGCCTCATTCCACAAACTGCCAGTGAAATACACTTTTTTCTTGGAATGGCAAGTTACTGTGCTAGATATATTCTAAATTTTTCATCTATCAGCAGTCCATTAAGGGAGCTCACAAAACAAAATTGTATCTTTCAATGGTCCCAAGACTGTCAGACCTCATTTTAACCTTCCTAGCGTTATTCCCGAGCCTGACTCGGGTTAACATTCACTACCAGAAGCGTTAACCCGAGTCAGGCTCGGGCTTACCCGCGTTCGCGGCAGATGCGGTGAGAAAACCGCATCTGCCGCATCTGCCGCACTTGCCGCACTTGCCGCACTTGCGCCGCACTTGCGGCGCGGTTGCGGCGCGGTTGCGGTAATCTGCATAGGAACCAACCACCTCGGATGACCCTCATACATTGTTAATATGTGCCCTTGCAGCCTAGTAAACCATTAGCAGCACTGTTTTAGTGTGAAAAGTGGCTGCAGGAGAAGTGAGATAATGATTGTATACACTTACATGCCTGCGTACTTGAGGCCGTCTCCCTGTGTGTGCTGGGACTTGTGGGCTGTGCTCATCATGTCTGCTCTCCCCCTCCCTTATGCACGCCCCCTCTCAGCCTGCTATAGTGATGTGAGGCTGATTGCGTCATAAAGGGGCGGGGCTAAATCGCGGCATTCCGGTAGCCCCGCCCCTTTATGACGCAATCAGCCTCACATCACTATAGCAGGCTGAGAGGGGGCGTGCATAAGGGAGGGGGAGAGCAGACATGATGAGCACAGCCCACAAGTCCCAGCACACACAGGGAGACGGCCTCAAGTACGCAGGCATGTAAGTGTATACAATCATTATCTCACTTCTCCTGCAGCCACTTTTCACACTAAAACAGTGCTGCTAATGGTTTACTAGGCTGCAGGGGCACATATTAACAGTGTATGAGGGTCATCCGAGGTGGTTGGTTCCTATGCAGATTACCGCAACCGCGCCGCAACCGCGCCGCAAGTGCGGCGCAAGTGCGGCAGCTATGCGGCAAGTGCGGCAGATGCGGTTTTTTAACCGCATCTACCGCGAACGCGGGTAGCCCGCTTTTAGCAAAAAATTCTAGAACTAAACAGACCGCCAGGGAGGTTACACAATGAAAAATGAATTGTGCTCAACCACTACCATGGCTTATTTTGATCCGGCACTTCGAACCAAACTAATTGTGGACGCCAGTCCCGTAGGGCTGGGTACTAGTTTAGCACAATGTAAGGATAACAATCAAAATCCTCACATCATTTCCTATGCAAGTAAAAGCTTAGCAAACACTGAAAAGAAATATTCACAACCTCAAAAAGTTAGCTTGGCAATTGTCTGGGGATGTGAACACTTTCACTTATTTCTCTATGTAGCTCCTTTCACTATTGTCACAGACCATCAAGCACTCCTTACGATATTTGGAAATCCCTGAGCTAAAATGCCTGCACACATTGAATGATGGGGTCTACATCTACAGGTCTATAACTACAAAATTGTTCATAAACCTGGGAAGTTCAGCAATCCGGCTGACTATCTCCCAAGACATCCTATGACTGATTTCTCACCTGAGCATTCCTCCATTGAAGAATACATATGCTTCATTACAGCTCATTCGGTGCATAAAGCACTCTCCATTGATCAATTTGTAAATACAACAACGAGAGACAAGACACTATGTGCCTTAATATAAATCGTTCAAAATTGAAAGTGGCATGAAATCCAAAAAGAAAAATTTCCCAATTCTGAGATTGACCTAAAGGAATTAAAACTATTCTCAAGTGTTACGGGATGAATTATCAGTCACTGAAGAACACCTCATTCTTCGAGGTACCAAACTGGTTGTACCTAAGACTTTGCGCAACTTAGTCATACAGATCGCACATGAAGGTCATCTGGGAATTGTTGGTTCTAAAAAATTACTCAGAGAAAAAATGTGGTTTCCAAACATGGATCAATTGGTGGAAGAGAAGATTAGACATTGCTCCACCTGTCAGTTAATTACTCCATCATCAAACATAGAACCATTACAAATGTCTCCGCTACCCACTGCTGTTTGGGAGGAAGTGGCAGTCGATATATATGGACCATTAATCAATGGCCAATATATTTTAGTAACAATTGAGGAATATTCTAGATACCCTGTCATTTCTTTCAAATTGTCAACATCTGCCACAAGTGTCATACCAGAACTGAATGACATATTCTCCGCATATGGCATTCCAAGAGTGGTTAAAACAGACAATGAGCCTCCGTTTAATGGACATGTGTTTACACAATTTCCTGGATACTTGGGGTTCAGTCACAGGAAAATTACACCTTACTGGCCTCAAGCCAATGGTATACAAGAACGTTTTATGCGCACTATTGGGAAAAGAATCAAAGCAGCAAGTCTGGAGCACACCCCACTGAAACATTCATTATACAAATTCATGCGCAATTATCGCAATACGCCACATTCTACTACTAATGCTGCTCCAGCTCATCTAATGTTCAGCAGAACTTTGCGCATACAGTTGTGGCCAAAAGTATTGACACCCCTGCAATTCTGTCAGTTTCTTCCTGAAAATGATTGCAATCACAAATTCTTTGGTATTATTATCTTCATTTAATTTTTCTTCAATGAAAAAACACAAAAAGAATTGTCCTAAAGCCAAATTGGATATAATTCCACACCAAACATAAAAAAAGGGGGTGGACAAAAGAATTTGGCACTTTTAGAAAAATAATGTGATGCTTCTTTAATTTGTGTAATTAACAGCACCTGTAACTTACCTGTGGCACCTAACAGGTGTTGGCAATAACTAAATCACACTTGCAGCCAGTTGACATGGATTAAAGTTGACTCAACCTCTGTCCTGTGTCCTTGTGTTTACCACATTGAGCATGGAGAAAAGAAAGAAAACCAAAGAACTGTCTGAGGACTTGAGAAACCAAATTGCGAGGAAGCATAAGCAATCTCAAGGCTACAAGTCCATCTCCAAAGATCTGAATGTTCCTGTGTCTACCGTGCGCAGTGTCATCCAGAAGTTTAAAGCCCATGGCAGTGTGACTAACCTCCCTAGATGTGGATGGAAAAGAAAAATTGACAGAGATTTCAACGCATGATTGTGCGGATGATGGGTAAAGAACCTCGACTAACATCCAAACAAGTTCAAGCTGCCCTGCAGTCCGAGGGTACAACAGTGTCAACCCATACTATCCATCGGCGTCTGAATGAAAAGGGACTGTATGGTAGGATACCCAGGAAGATGCCACTTCTTACCCCGAGATATAAAAAAAGCCAGCCTGGAGTTTGTCAAAACTTCCCAAGAGAAAGCCTACAACTTTTTGGAAGAATGTTCTCTGGTCAGATGAGACAAAAGTAGAGCTTTTTGGGCAAAGGCATCAACATAGAGTTTACAGGAGAAAAAAAGAGGCATTCAAAGAAAAGAACACGGTCCCTACAGTCAAACATGGCGGAGGTTCGCTGATGTTTTGGGGTTGCTTTGCTGCCTCTGGAACTGGACTGCTTGACCGTGTGCATGGCATTATGAAGTCTGAAGACTACCATCAAATTTTGCAGCATAATGTAGGGCCCAGTGTGAGAAAGCTGGGTCTCCCTCAGAGGTCATGAGTCTTCCAACAGGACAATGACCCTAAACACACTTCAAAAAGCACTAGAAAATGGTTGAGAGAAAGCACTGGAGACTTCTAAGGAGGCCAGCAATGAGTCCAGACCTGAATCCCGTAGAACACCTGTGGAGAGATCTAAAAATGGCAGTTTGGAGAAGGCACCCTTCAAATATCAGGGACCTGGAGCAGTTAGCCAAAGAAGAATGGTCTAAAATTCCAGCAGAGCATTGTAAGAAAGTCATTGATGGTTACCGGAAGTGGTTGATTGCAGTTATTTTGGCTAAAGGTTGTGCAACCAAGTATTAGGGTGAGGGTGGCCAATACTTTTGTCTGGCCTATTTTTGGAGTTTTGTGTGAAATGATCAATGTTTTGCTTTTTGCTTCATTCTCTTTTGTGTTTTTTCATTTTAGACAAATTAAATGAAGATAATAATACCAAAGAATTTGTGATTGCAATCATTATCAGGAAGAAACTGAGTATTATCTGACAGAATTGCAGGGGTGTCAATACTTTTGGCCACAACTGTATGTATCCCTGATGTGACCAGTCATCCCTTACCAAGTGACTGATCTTTGCGATCAGCAGGTTCTTCTAATAAACAAGCTATGAAACATTATCCAGACAGAAGGGAAGGGCACAGCGAATGCCACCAAAAAAGGGGATGTTGTTGTTGTGCATCAAAAATCAACCAACAAGTCCTCAGCTACATATAATCCTGCAGAATACAATATTACTGATAAGAAAGGCAGCATGGTCACGGCTGAGTGAAATGGACACTTCATAACTCGAAATTCATCACATTTTAAAATCATACTGCAAAATGATGGTAATGGTAATGACCTTTCTTTGGTGGAAGACTTGGTACTTGACGGTGGAGAAAACCACTGGGAAGTGAATAATTCATTAATAATGGACACACTCACTGAGACAGACGCTATCCAACACAAGAAAGGAGGGCTCCATCACGGCTTATTGCAGAAGTTTAAAAGAAAAAAGAATGTATTGTTGTTTGTGTTTCCTTTCTGATTGGAATCAAATAGAACAAAACTGATATATGGTTTTTTTTGGACATTTTTCACATTGTTACATTGTCTTTACCTATTCTAGGTTGTAAAAAAAAAAAAAAAAGGGGGGAATGATGTAATGCACAATAATTAGATCTGTCTCTTTAAGAAATCTAGGTCCGGTGGATTATGGGTAGAGATAAGTTTAGTTTCATTTTGGAGCATGCTGATGATGACCGTTATGCTGTATGCTGGAGAAAGAGGAAAGAGAAGAATAAAAGACAGTTAAGCCTGTTTCACATCTATGGATTATTTTGAAG
This sequence comes from Allobates femoralis, assembly GCA_033576535.1. Classification (NCBI taxonomy): domain Eukaryota; kingdom Metazoa; phylum Chordata; class Amphibia; order Anura; family Aromobatidae; genus Allobates; species Allobates femoralis. The sequence goes on from JARQOC010000003.1 coordinate 241,653,056, forward strand.
GGAACGCATGTTGGCAACGCATGTTTTTAATGCCTGCGTTTTATGTGTTTGTAGTGGTTCGAAACGCATGCGCTAACGCAATAGTTGTTTTTGGTGTAAATTACAATGCGTTTATGCTTGCATTTATGTTTGCGTTTGGGTTTGTGTTGTCAATAGCTTAATCATGCTAATTAGTTACCCACACCCCTATAAATGCAGGTGTGTTGGCTAGCAGGGACTGTTGCCATTGTGTGGCTCTACTGTGTGCTGCATCACTCCAAAATGGCTGCTGCAGTCATCCTTGCCCTACGCCTGCATTTTAATCATCGCCGACATGATGATAGAGGGGCTACCAGATTGTGGGTCCATGAGGTCAACCTCTTGAGGCCACACTATGGGGCTTTCCACAGGCTCTGCACACAGCTAAGGAGTTGACCACACAAATTCCATTGCTACGCCCGGATGATGGTGCCGACCTTTGATCTGCTGCTGGGCCTGATGGAGAATGACATTCTTTGTGCCAACACAAGATTCCGCCAAAGCATTTCCCCACCTGAAAGGTTGCTGGTGACTCTGAGGTTGGTAGAATTGATGGCCATCATGCCAATACACATTGCCATACTTATTGTGATACCACAAACATCTA
>JARQOC010000003.1:241653780-241780818 GCA_033576535.1 Allobates femoralis
AGTGCACTTGTATGGTAGTCCTCAATTTCATTTCACTTTCCACCATTGGTGTCACTCCTACAGTTAGGGCCAGAAATATTTGGACAGTGACACAATTTTCGCTAGTTGGGCTCTGCATGCCACCACATTGGATTTGAAATGAAACCTCCTCTACAACAGAATTCAAGTGCAGATTGTAAATTTTAATTTGAAGGGTTGAACAAAAATATCTGATAGAAAATGTAGGAATTGTACACATTTCTTTACAAACACTCCACATTTTAGGAGGTCAAAAGTAATTGGACAAATAAACATAACCCAAACAAAATATTTTTATTTTCAATATTTTGTTGCGAATCCTTTGGAGGCAATCACTGCCTTAAGTCTGGAACCCATGGACATCACTAAACGCTGGCTTTCCTCCTTCTTAATGCTTTGCCAGGCCTTTACAGCCGCAGCCTTCAGGTCTTGCTTGTTTGTGGGTCTTTCCGTCTTAAGTCTGGATTTGAGCAAGTGAAATGCATGCTCAATTGGGTTAAGATCTGGTGATTGACTTGGCCATTGCAGAATGTTCCACTTTTTTGCACTCATGAACTTCTGGGTAGCTTTGGCTGTATGCTTGGGGTCATTGTCCATCTGTACTATGAAGCGCCGTCCAATCAACTTTGCAGCATTTGGCTGAATCTGGGCTGAAAGTATATCCCGATACACTTCAGAATTCATCCGGCTACTCTTGTCTGCTGTTATGTCATCAATAAACACAAGTGACCCAGTGCCATTGAAAGCCATGCATGCCCATGCCATCACGTTGCCTCCACCATGTTTTACAGAGGATGTGGTGTGCCTTGGATCATGTGCCGTTCCCTTTCTTCTCCAAACTTTTTTCTTCCCATCATTCTGGTACAGGTTGATCTTTGTCTCATCTGTCCATAGAATACTTTTCCAGAACTGAGCTGGCTTCTTGAGGTGTTTTTCAGCAAATTTAACTCTGGCCTGTCTATTTTTGGAATTGATGAATGGTTTGCATCTAGATGTGAACCCTTTGTATTTACTGTCATGGAGTCTTCTCTTTACTGTTGACTTAGAGACAGATACACCTACTTCACTGAGAGTGTTCTTGACTTCAGTTGATGTTGTGAACGGGTTCTTCTTCACCAAATAAAGTATGCGGCGATCATCCACCACTGTTGTCATCCGTGGACGCCCAGGCCTTTTAGAGTTCCCAAGCTCACCAGTCAATTCCTTTTTTCTCAGAATGTACCCAACTGTTGATTTTGCTACTCCAAGCATGTCTGCTATCTCTCTGATGGATTTTTTCTTTTTTTTCAGCCTCAGGATGTCCTGCTTCACCTCAATTGAGAGTTCCTTTCACTGCATGTTGTCTGGTCACAGCAACAGCTTCCAAATGCAAAACCACACACCTGGAATCCACCCCTGACCTTTTAACTACTTCATTAATTACAGGTTAACGAGGGAGACGCCTTCAGAGTTAATTGCAGCCCTTAGAGTCCATTGTCCAATTACTTTTGAGCCCTTGAAAAAGAGGAGGCTATGCATTACAGAGCTATGATTCCTAAACCCTTTCTCCGATTTGGATGTGGAAACTCTCATATTGCAGCTGGGAGTATGCACTTTCAGCCCATATATATATATATAATTGTATTTCTGAACATGTTTTTGTAAACAGCTAAAATAACAAAACTTGTGTCACTGTCCAAATATTTCTGGCCCTAACTGTACGTCTATAAAGACAGAAGAAACTCCCCAAAGTTTATAGATGACTAAATGGATTTTTGCATCCATATTTAATATACAGTAGATCCAACACTGAAATTGCTATATCACGAGAAATATTAGAATCTGAGAGTCCTAGGTGGTTGATACTTTTCAATGGCTAACTGAAAAGATGATAAGCAAAGCAAGCTTTAGAGACACTATAGCCTCTTCATCAGGCTAATAATGAGACACATTCTGAAGGCCAGGGCCGGGACGACAGCTAGGCGAAACTAGGCGATCGCCTAGGGCGCCATCTTGTGCAGGGCGCATTCCCGCCTGACCGGAGTCACCGCCGCCGGGCCCTGGAGTTGCGGGGAGAAGCTGCGGCAGGGAGTGGTGGGCGCCGCCATGTTCTTTGTGGTTGGCGCCCACTAACTGTACAGCCGGTCAATAGAGGTTGAGACTTCTACACAATGGCCGCGTTCTCCAATTAGCCACGGCCATTTTGTTGAAGTCTCAACTTCCACCGACCGGCTGTACTGTTAGTGGGCACCGGCCACAAAGAACATGGCGGCGCCCACTGCTAGCTGCCGCAGGCCCGCAGCTACTCCCCGCAGGCAGCTCCAGTCCTGTAGATGTGACCTCCGGGCTCCGGCACCCCTGCTCCGCATCCACAGCTCCCTCCAATGGTAAGTTATGCTGGGGTCCGGGGTAGGGATGGGGCAATGTACAGAATAGGGGGCCATATATAGGGAAGGAGGCTGTGGGGATAGAGACAGGGAGGCTGTGGGGATAGAGACAAGGAGGCTGTGGGGGATAGAGACAGGGAGGCTGTGGGGAGACAAGGAGGCTGTCAGGATGGAGGGATGCAGTCAGGATGGAGGGAGGCTGTTGGTATGGAGGAAGGATGGAGAGAGGCTGTCAGGATGGAATAGGCTATTGGGATAGAGGGAGGCTGTCAGGAAGGAGGACCGCTGTTGGGATGGAGTAAGTACGGATGGAGGCTGTTAGAATGGAGGGACGTTGATGAGAAGGAGGGAGGCTATTGCGATGGAGGAAGGATGTAGGGAGGCTGTCAGGATGGAGGAAGGATGAAGTGAGGCTGTTGGGATGGAGGAAGGATGGAAGGAGGCTGTCAGGATGGAGGAAGGATGAAGTGAGGCAGTCGGGATGGAGGAAGGAAGGAGGCTGTCAGGATGGAGGAAGGATAAAGGGAGACTATCAGGATGGAGGGAGGCTGTCGGAATAGAGGGAAGCTGTTGAGATGTTGTCTATATGGCTGGCAGCCATCTCTATTACGTACGGCCAGCAGTAGTCTCTATTGTGTATTCTCTATTGTGTATGGCCAGCAGCAGTTACTATTGTGTATTCTCTATTGTATGTATAGCCAGCAGCAGTCTCCATTGTGTATACGGTCCGCAGCCATCTCTATTGTGTATACAGGTAGCAGCTGTCTCTATTCTGTATTCTCTATTGTATATACAGCTATTGTGTTTAGCGTTATAGAAAAGAAGTTGCAACACACAATCAGCAGTGTTTATTCACTTTCGTGGGGTGGCGCTTCAACAGGCATATAGTCAACAGGCATATGGTGGACTATATGCCTGTTGAAGCGCCACTTGCGGTGTGAAACAGCCATCGCCTTTGAGAACCCCCCGTCCTCCCACCCGCACCATGTAAGACCACATGAAGAGGGAATAAACATCGTTGATCCTACGATGTTGCAACTTCATGTATGTTGACATTTATATTCCTAGACATATTTCGGAGGGGGGGGGGGGGGGGCCGTTTGCCTTACCTGCCTAGGGCACCAAAATGCCTTGTCCCGGCACTGCTGAAGGCACACACATATATACATATGCAGGGTAGGATGATGCAGTAAATACGACAGTTGATGTAAAGCAGAAAATAGAAGTCAGTCTTGGGAGGGGGAGAGGAGCTGGGGAGGTAAAGTGAGAGTTCAGAGGTAAGAGGAACAGATTGTATTATTGTTCTATGATTAGTAGTTGGTGGAGACCTGAAAATTCCTCAGTGAATGTAGAAAGCCATAAATCCATGTGAGAAAGTTCATGCAAGAAGTGCCAAAGTTCATAGTCCTCTAAGTGGAGTCTGTTCAAAGATGTGATAACCCCAAATACCCTTTCAATTGATGTAAAAATTCAAGAATCCATGTGAGACATTCAATCCTGTTTTGAATGTGTCAAAGGCTGTTATCAATTTCTATTCCCAAATTCTTCTCTCTTTCTGAGATTTGAAGTTACTTTTTAAAATGAGCAAACTCATGTCTGTTACCCTGTGTCAAAGATGCAAAAATGCTTTGCTAAAGGTACAGTAGATCCATACGCCTTTCTTTTATTGTGTGGCGATGAGAATTCATTCTTGTTCTGAACTGTAGTCCGGTCTGTACATGCCACTTGTTGCACATTTGATACAAATAATTAAATACACCACATTGTTTGTGGTGCAACTAAAGTTACCTGGGATCTTGTAGTCCTGATATGTCCTGGGAATTTTTATAATACTCACCTGTCTTTCTCACCAAGAAAGCATGAAACATTTATATAATCCAGTGATAATCCCTAGATAATAAAAAATGTGATTTGCTTCTTAAATGTGTTTAGGAATTTTAATTCTTGTATATTTTATTTCATTATTAGTAACTAGCTGTAATACGCAGCGATGCCTGGGATAGTACAATGTCACGGTTTTGAAACTCATTACCCACAGTAAAGATACCTACCTTATCAAAAGTGGGGCCATTAAAACATTGTTGATGCTCACCATGTGCTGATTTGTCTGCTCTGATTGCAATTTTCTAATCGTCAGTTGGCATGCAGTCAAGTGGAGTCTTGAAAATATGAACATATGGATTGTTTAAGTAAAGAACTGTTACCAGCTAGTGGCAATATCAGGGTATTGGAATTAAGGAACATCTCTGCTGAGCCTCTGCTTCTACATTTTTCATGAAGAAGAGTTGAAAAAATTGAGGTTCTTTTCCTTTTAATGGAAGCATTGAGCTAATTGGTAAATCTGGCCTTAAATTTTGAATATGGGCATAAATCCAATTGTAAAAAAAATTATTTTTGCACCAAATGATGTAATTTGGAAGCAGGAGTTGTACTTTGTGATGTTGTCCAAGAAATGATTTGTTGTTGCAGTGGTGCCTGTCATCAGAGACTTCAGGGGATCTGGTGGTGACAGGAGAGGAAAGTGTTTTACCTTGCCATTAGCTCAGCATAAACCTGGTGGTTCATCTTTCCACTTAAGGACATTGCAGTATGCACAGACCACATCCATTTTTCCCATGTTAACTGTTGGATTATCATGATAGTTGATGTCTGAGTGGTAGCAAAAGGTAGATTTCCAAACTTTACCTGTATCTTGGTTGAAGTAATTCTGATTCTCATACTGGTAAGTTGGTCTTCCCTCTGCTGAGATGTTTCAGTGGCTATTAAGCAAGCAGCTCTTGTTCTCTTGTCTGTGAGTCTATCGTCTCTCTGCTGATAGATTTCAGAGAGACCTTGAGGAAGCAGCTCTTGTTCTCATATCTGTCAGCCTTGATCCCTTTTTTCAGATTGGACTTGAGCCATATCACAGCTTTTTTCTTAGCATCTGAAAAGAATCGTTCAATCGAATTCTTTTTCTTAGGGCCCTTTCACATCAGCGGTATTTTCAAATCGCGGCAGATGCGGTGAAAAAAACGCATCTGCCGCGATTACCACATAACCGCGACACTTGCGGCAAGCCCCATGCAATGTCTATGGGGCTTGCGGTAAGGGTGCGGCAGGTGCGGCAAGTGCGGTTTCGGCACCTGCCGCAAGTGCCGAAACCGCACTTGCCGCACCTACCGCACCCTTACCGCAAGCCCCATAGACATTGCATGGGGCTTGCCGCAAGTGTGCCGCAAGTGTCGCGGTTATGCGGTAATCGCGGCAGATGCGATTTTTTTCACCGCATCTGCCGCGATTTGAAATACCTCTGATGTGAAAGGGCCCTTAGGCTGGGGTATTACCGTGTGCCTTCACATTTGGCATCACATTGCAGATCTGGATCCAGTAATGGATGCAGATCTGCAATGACAAAAAATTGTGGCACCAAAAACCGGATCTGGTACCGCAAGGTACATTCATGTACCTTGCAGTACCGGATCAGGTTGTCATAGGCGCCCATTATAAAAAAAACGGATCCGGTTTTTCAACCGCTTCGAAAAATACAACCTGCATGATTTTTACTGCAGGCTGCAAAACCAATGCAGTAACCGGATTGCATTAAGTGCAATTCGGTTTTTCTATTAGAGTCTATGGCTGCGGAAACTGATCCAGTTTTGACCATTTTTAATGGTCAAAATTGGATACGGTTTTGAAAATAAAATTGCAAATGTGACCCTAGCTTTACAGGGCATTATTGCTTTTAATTGACAGTATCTAAATCCCCCACATAATTAGTATACACCTAAGGTCATGTGACTTACATCAGCCACTACAACAACGCTGGCTAAGCGCCACAACCAAAAGAGTGTCCTTCGTTGCCTATAGTAACCAGTCAATGCTCCTATTAATGAGCAGTAGCAAAATAGAAGCTGAGCTGTGATTGGTTGCTATACGCCACCTGATAAATATCCAGGGTGTCAAAACAGCCAAGGCAATATATATTACCACACACACACAAACAGTAAGTGGTTTTTTTTGGCAAATAATTGTAAAGGGCAAGGTGAAAATTTAGTCTCAAAACAAAGTCCATGACATTCTCTGAGTCAAATAAGGTGGCTTTGCAAAATATCATGATTGTAAATGCAATGGTGTGGATTCCTTTAGCAGACACACACACACATATACACACATACACAAAACACAGCTTTATATTTTAGATGAGCGAATATATTTGGCACTATTCCTTAGGCTGGGGTCACATTTGGAAAGCTAATTGTGGTTACCGCATCCAGATCCGGATGCGGTAACCGCAATTGCCTTAAGACACATTTTTGTGTCCAAATCTGTTCTTAAAACCGGTATGCGGTAACCAGATTGCTCCGCATGTGTAATCCAGAGCAATCCGGTTACCGTATGCTTTGTTCATCTCTGCTGCTGCAGGGATGAACAAAGGGTTAATCTTAATAATAGCTGTGGGCAACATGTTTCTAGGGGGTGCCCACCCCCCAGAGACATGATGTACACTCAGGTGGGCATGAGAGGGGTTAATGTAGTCAGTATAGTATTGCCGGCTATTGTCGGCTTTGTGAATTTTATTAATGAATGCGGTGGCTCCTCACAGTAGAGGAGATACTGTACGTAATGTACGTACTGTATGAGCCCCTGTTCTTGGTCCTGAAAGTTGTAACATTAGGTTTATGGGCAGCGCACCACCATACACCTAATGTTACAACTTTCAGGACCAAGGACAGGGGCTCATACTGACTAGCCAACCAAGAGACACATGGCCGCATCTGATGCCAACTTCTTTCCTCCTGCCCCATCTCAAATTGGTTGGCAGTGGCAACTCACCATACCCCAACCACAAACAGCCTCTTGCTGCCCCACACCTTCACAAAAGTGACCTCCTCCCCAACAAAGATGGTACGTAGCCTTTAGGGGAGACTGTTAAGCAGCAAGGCTCTACATGTTCCACTAGGAAACCAAACCCCTTATCCTGCAAAAATGCTTTCACTTTGCCTTGGGTACATTGGTTGAAGAAGCCTTAAGCCCCAGCAACGAATCCCAGGTAATAGCATCCGAGAGGCAAATCTCCTCAACAAATGAGACAGGATAAGGTGGTTGATGGTTTGTTGAATAGGAGCTTGAAGGGGGTAGGGGTCAAAGGCCTCTGGAGGGGGTAATCCACACATCTGGGAAACAGGCCCTTCTACCTCCTCTACCTACTACTCTTCCTCCACGGCCTCCTCATAATGGTCCTGGTGGTATTGGGGAATGGTATCCACTAGCTGCAACACTAGATGCAGGTGGAATCTAGCTAGATATGCTACAAGATCATGTACAGTCTGACATGCAGTGCTCCCGGTCCCAGATGCTATAAGAAAAGTGTCATCTGACTGCTGTGACTTGCTCCTCATGTCCGGCAGAAGGCATCAAAGCCCTAGATTAGTTCTGCACCCCATTGCCGAAAAGTGGGTAGTGCGGTAGAGCTCTAGGTGACATATATATCCATCTCCTCTCCATGCCCTGTGGGTCTAGTTCTACTGAGTCCGACCCACCTTCTGCCCCTGGGGCGGTTAGGAAGATGACGTCAACCATGCCTTGCAGGGAATTCATCTCCAAAGTACAGTGTAATGTCATCATAGTACCAAGTGAACTGTAGTAGCAGACAGTGTACATGTGTGGCACTGGAAATGCCCAGGTAAAATGGCAGGGAGACGCTGACTGAGTTCTGTGGGCTTCCTTTGCCTAAGGGGCATGCCTCTTCAAGTAAGTAACAAGATTCAGACTTGAGCAATCACTGCCGGAGTTTAATGTTTGCACACTTTTGTAGCCTAATGTCTAGTTCCTAATTAACCCCTCTAAGGGTGCTTTCACTACGATTTTTTGGGATCCATGGCTGTTTAGCCTATGGGCACTGATCGGATTGGATTTGCCCTTAGTGGTGTCCGATTTTTGTCAGATCCGTTTTGGTACGATTTTTTGCTGTACTCAAAATCGGAGACTGCTCCGATTTTGGGCACAGCGAATCAAATCGGACGAATCGGATCCGACATGATCCGTGGTCCATAACATGGGGGCCTATGGAGCACGGTCCGAGAAAACATTGGATGCCTGACGTCACAGTCACATGACTGGTTACCGCCGGTAACCGGTCATGTGACTGATGATGCTGAGCGGGTAGCCCCGCCCAGCCAGGTCCTTTCCGCATCCAGAGCTAGATGCCAACGGCGCTGGATCGCGGACAGGTGAGGATCGATTTTTTTTATTTTTAACACTTGATTTTACTTAAATTTCACTTCCGCAATGTATATATACATTGCGAACTGAAACTTACTCCGCACAGCGCTTTCTGTGTCCGGGATCTGTGATAATCACGGACCCGGACACAGAATAGGTCACTCCTGTGGTGTCCGTTCCTGTCCGTGGGATCCTACAAAAAGTAGGATCCCACGGAAGGAAAAAAATCGTAATGTGAAAGCACCCTAAGTGAATGCTCTGCACAACTAGTGCAACTGTCACAATCCAATTAAATATAACAACTGAGTTGAAAGTATATTCAGTTGTTATTGAAGCATCTGATCTTTGCAGGAGACATAATGATGAAAACAATTTTATTCAGGTCACTGTTCGCCACCAATTCATCTGGAATACTGAATAAGGCTAGTGGGCACTGCAGGAATGCAAGGGCAACTTTAATATGAATTATTCATACGACACAGTTTTGCACTTGCCAAAAGTCTGTATTGTAAATATATGGCATGAAATATATGTAAACCGCTATGGAATTAATAGCACTATATAAATGAATTGCCATATGCTATTTTTATATGAATTGCGATGACATTAGTGTAGAACAGATGGCCTGCATGCTGTTGACCCTCCGAAATAATAAAGGTTTGCTATCCAAAAAATAATAATAATGATAATAATTAAAAATAAAATACAAAATAAATATTCAAACTAAATTCCCTAAAAAATATCAAGCTCCCTTAAGCCGGTTTCACATTTGCGTATGAAACGCAGTATACCAAATGCAGCCAAATGCATGAGCATGTTCATATGTTTAACATGAGAGAGCATGGTACCTGCATTTGGCTGCGTTCGGTCGTGGTTGCGTTCGGATGTGCATAATTTGTGCACCCTCTTCCACCCTTGAACGCAACCTGTTGCATTTTTTTGTGCGGTTCGCGGGTGCTTGTTTTATCAGCAAGTGCACAAACAATGCATAGAAGTCAATGGATCTGCAGTGTCCTCCGCATGACAGTACAGGAGAATGCTGCGGATCACATTGAAATCTCTCCCGGTGGCCACCGCTAATGCAGCATTTTCCTTGTCCGCTCAGCTAAAGCGGCTGCTATTCTGCTTGATGTGTGGCGGTTACCACGATCAACATCGGGTAACCAGGGACAGTGTTGAGCAGCAGCGGCGCTGACTAGCGCATATGCACTGCTGAAAAAATTACTAAGTTTTAGCGGATGTCAATGACATCTGTTAAAAATTGGTAGTCTGACCCCAGCCTTAAACAGATGTTTTAAGGACATTGAAAGCTTCCTGGACTTTCCAGCTGCTGCCACATCTGGCACTGTTTCCAAAATTCACATCTTTCAGGTGTCAAAAACACCTGCAAACTCCAAAAAAATAATTTAAAGGCAAAAAAAATTCTACAACTTGACACAAGCCGGTAGACTTGTTGGCTGAGGACACTCCTAACCATTTGGATAGGTGTTGTCCCCAGCCAACGTTGTCTTCCGGTGAGCGTTTTGGCACCAAACAAACAGGTAAAATTTTAGTCTCAGTTTAATTTCTAAACTATTTCCTGAATAAAGCAGCATTCATCAATTTTGGGGGAAGTGTTTGGGTTTCTGATTCCTAAGCCTCAGCCATGTTTGGTCAAGTTTGAAATTGGCAAACATGTTTGAGCAAACTCCACCCATTTCTAGTGGTGACACACACTCCAATAGGGCCACTTGAGTTTGCAGCTGGTATCTCACACAGCAGGTTCTGTGTGAGTCATTTGGTGCAGTGGTTGACTGCCCCACAGGTGTCGGTGCTGGGACTTGTGGTTCCACAGCTCTGGCAAGGCATTAGATGTGTTGGGGCTGCCGGTTGACAGCCAGGGGAGTGGCTGTCTAACCTGGATCCTCCTGTGGGTGTGACAGATCACAGGATAAGCAGACTCCCTCTCAGTCACATGGGCTGTGAGGTCATGAAAGGTCCTTGGCCACAGGAAAGGAAGAAGCCTGGGGAATAATGGTGGTGTTTTCCCAGCATGCACAAGAGCTGAGGAAGCCTTAGGGACCCTGGATCACCCTGGACTCAGAAAGCTTGCACTAGGTCTGAGCCCTGACCGGACCAGAGTCTGCGAACCTGCAGAGGAGGCATTCCCCAGCTAAAGACTGTAGCCAGTGATCCCTTTGATGGACTAAAGGTCAGTGATTGTTGTTATGAACTAACCTGGTGTCTGTCCCGGTTAGTGGAGATAGCCTGACATAGTGTGCCTGTCCTGGTCATGGATGCCCTGTATACTGTATGCGGTTTATGAGGAGTGATAATAAACAATTGGACTTTGTTTTACTTTGAGACATGGTTGTTTGCACTGTTTTCCATGGCCAAGCAGTCCTCTAGGCGTCCGTCGCCACAGCCATCAGAAGCTACTTCAGGGGAATTCAGTTTGAGACTGTTGGAGTGGGCTACTGCTGTGACATGCACTTGGCAGTACTGCATTAAGTTCACTTGAGGTCACATCTGGCAGCTCCTACGGTGCTGTCACTGCATCTCAAAGGCTGCGGTGAGTTGTCACATCTTGTAATGTTACCACTGAGCGAGGCCTCTGGATGTAGTAGAGGTGGGATCTTTGTGGAACCTTTTGTGTGGATTACATCGGACCGGCATGGGTCTTTTGGGGGTTAATAAATTAGTGAAAGAGGTACTGTTTTTTATTTAAATTAAAGGATTTTTTTTTGTTTGGAATTTTTTCTTTTTACTTTCAGAATTGGTAATGTGGGTGTTTCACATAAACCTCTCCAACACCAATTTTGGACAAATCACAGCTGCCATTAACCCCTTATAATACCTTCACTGACACTGCATCAGGGCAATCAGGATGATCCAGGTAAGTGATAAGATTGGCACTTCTAATGGATGTGCCAAATCTGGGGTGGCTGCTGGCTGCTCTTTTGAAGCTGGGGAGAGCCCAATAACCATGAGACTCCCAAGTATAAGAATACCAATGCCCTGCTGGGTGCTTTGTCCGAGCTGGATATCAAAAATGGGAAGAACCCAATGCAGGTTTTTTTATTTATTTATTTAAATAATTAATAAAAAGGCATGGAGGAGCCTCTATTTTTGATAACCTCAGCTGTCTACCTGCGCTGCTTATGAAAAGTAGCCAGGAGATCATACGTTATAAATATATATTTTTTTATTTTACTGAGCCTGCCAATCGCACCCCACAGGTATTTGCTCATGACTATTCGTTATTTATTTATTTATTTTTCTTCTTATAAAAACCTATTCAGTGACTTTTTTTTCTCTTTTACTGCATCAGACAGATTCAAAAATGTATTCTGTACTTCAATCTTTCTTTGTTCCCAATAAAATAACTCCTTTGTTTGTTTTTAGATTGAGAAAGTACCTAATACGTATTTTATGGCTCAATTGTAAAGCAGTCATCTCTGAAATTAAAGGCACAAATTTGAGTTTCTGTCTTCATTGCCTTCTACAATTCAGTCTATTTCTTTGTTATATTTTTATTGTATCCGCAATTTATGTAACTAAGGTTGTACTATATAGATCAAAATTACTGTGTTTTTGCTTGGAAAAATTTGACACTTACAGAAAGTGCTCACATTTTCCATCTTCTGTACATGATCTAATTTCACAGAGCATTTACTTCAAGGAACAATACATACAGGCATAATATTAATTCAATTGTGCGACCAGAATCTCTGGAATAAACCCACATCATATAATTGTTTGGAGAAAGTAAAAATTGTAGATTAATTCAAATGTAATAATGCAATTATGTCTGCTGTACAACTGACTAGAAATGAAATTTGGAGCACATATATTTAACACAGCTTGCGCTCACATGTAATTTCACTTTGTGTCATAAAGATTTTATGCACAATATGTATTATTATGTTATTATGATAGTATTAAAGACTTTAAAGTTCTGGAAGAATAAGAACATCACTTCTTAAAAATAAAAAAATAAAATATAATGATTATTTAGTAAAATGTGTGATGTGTAGCCAGGGATGTACATAGAAAGCATGGGGACCTAAAGCAGTTCCAATGGTCCTCCCCAAACCCCCCTAAAAAATTGGCTGGGTCACATAAGAGCATATCTCACAACTTGAAGCCCTCCCAAAGTATTTCACCTCCTATTGAAGCATTTGAATTTTTCTCTCATTGTACCCAAAAAGAATGCATTAAGGTCCTCCATACAGTATAATGTACCACCATAGTCCTCCACATACTTTAATGCATCCCAAAGTCCTCCATATGATATAATGCACCCTCTATAGTTATCCATATAGTATAGTGCGCACCCATAGCCCTCCACATAATATAATTCATCCCACAGTCCTCCAAGATAATGCAAACTCAATAGTCATCCATATATAATGTACTCCCCATAGTCCTCCATATTGTTTAATGCACATCCCATAGTCCTCCGTTTGGTATAATATACCGCCCATAATCTTCCATATGATATAATGTATCCCATAGTCCTACATACTGTATAATGCACAGCTCATAGTCCTCCATTCAGCATAATACACCTCATAGTGTTTCATATATTTTAATGCATTTCATAGCCATCTGTATAGTATAAAGCACCACATCGTTCTCCATATAGTATCATGCTCACCAGAGTCCTCAATATAACATAATGCACCCTTCATATATAATACATCCCCCATAATCCTCCATATAGAAAAAATCCACTTCCATATAGTATAATGCACAGACCAAATGCTTCCATATAGTGTAGTGCACTCCAAAGTCCTCCATGTAATATAATGCACCTCTACATAGTATAATACACAGCTCATACTCATACTATACAGTTTTAAGGCCACCTTTGTGCCCATTAATTAAAAAAAATAAATAATACTCACCAGTGCTACAGTCTCGGCAGGGAGTGCCCTGAAGGTGTGTCATTACTGCTCTGCAGAGCGGGCCTAATAAAGTGGCATCATCGCGCCCACTGCTGAGCTGTCGATCTTGTATGTAGCAGGAGAATAAGAGAAGGGAGTGGAAATTCAATCTTTCATCATTGCTTTCAATTATATCAGCATCCGTGATACATTTGAAAGTGTGATGTCAGTCTGAGGGGGAAGGTGTTGGTACTATGATATTCTATGATTAGTCTATGATGGTGTTCACATGTCCATGTATTTTGCAGACACATGAGATATGTCTATTTTTCATCCGAGTCATGGATCAAATTCTTGCATGCATGTCCATGGGTCCATAGTATTCATGTAGAGCACGGAAATGCTCTCTGGGTTCAGTCCAATGTGATGTGCATTTTTAACCTTGCAATGGACAGGATAAGCATTGCAAGTTTTCTTGCATCTGAAAAATCACTAATGAAACACTGATGGTAAAAATGAACACACTCACCAAATATTCTGAATCACTGTAATTAATCATGCCATTTATTTTTACATATGAAAAATGGGACATTTGAATGAGGACTAACTAAATGTTTAAACAGTTTTGAACTTAAAAAGAACCTGCTTTGTAAAAATGTTTAACATATAACTGCTCTTTAACTTTTTATATAATAATAAAATAATGTAGAGCAAATAATTTTACTAAACTTTAAAATATACTTTACCAAAGAAATCTGGTGGAAAATCATTCATAAACCTTATACAAGGTAGTCCCCACTGCACTGTGTGAAGCAGACATATGTTCATTCTCACTCAGATTCATATTCATACTGAATACGGGGCATGTAACCATATAGGGGTAAAGGAGATGGGACCTACACAGTGTGCACGCTCCTGACTGCATCTAGTGAAGTGACAATGTATCTAAATACTTTATGCAACAGCACAGTTGCTAAGCATTGTAGAATGTCAGGATCAGTGTAAACTGCTCTCTCTTTGGCACAAGCTTCTAATCTGTCATCTGGCTCCACATAGTTAATCATAATCTCTGTTAACCCTTCTCTGCTGGCACATCACACTGCGCTCTATTTGTCTGCTGTCTGACGCTGTGGACACACACAGTGCTGGCAGACACGGAGGGATGCAGGCCACATCCACAGAGCTAAAAATGCAGTTTTTAAAAGAGCACAGAAAAATGTGGAAAATTTGTCATATGGCACAAATAAGGATTATTTTAGCCGCTATGTGACCCATTTTTAACAACCAGCAGTATTGTGTTTTTTCTTCAATGAAATGAGCAGCAACCAGACATAAAGTTGAGTAGAACCCCCATCCTCCCCCCCACCTCCCCTATGCACAACCACCTGTACCGCCGAACATGACGTGAAAAATTTGGTGAATAAAGCATTGAAAGCCCTGCCCGATGAGTGCTGCATTTTCTGTATTGCTGACAGTGGATGCACATGCTGTGACCGGGAAGTGCACCCTGGGCATGGGACCTGGCTGGCAAGCCAAGTGGCGGCAGCATCTAGCACGCCTGCAGAGGAGAAGTCCCGAGGACGGGTAAGTCATGCCCGGCATTCTCAATTTACAAGTGAGTTAATTAATAAGTTAATTTACTCCCAGCAGCGAGGTCTTCATGTGGCTGCTGCATGGCATCAGAATGCTATTAACCTGCAGATTAAGCCCATATCTGCAGATTGGTTAACCATTCTTACAAGAAAGGTCACATCCAGTGACTGAAATTTCCCTGGCCATGCCTCCATAGCTGAAAGTCTGAAACGGCCATGAGGCATAAAGTTCATCTTCTTCCAGCAATTAATCTCTCTGTGTGGGGGCCAAACAATGACATAATGCTTTCAAACTATAATGTAAAGTGCTGAAGAATATATTAGCATTATAAAAACTGAATATTATTATTATTAATTATTATATATATTATTATTATCCTGAAAATTAACCCCATCTATGCAGGATATTTTTACATAACATGTTCCTGTTAATGAGCCCTGTCTAAATCTGTTTGAAGTAAGTGCAGTGAGTGGCAGTCACAGGGTCAATGGAAAGTAGCTAGGGGTTTGGCTTTCTCCTAACACATGCCATATGTCATTTTTGGGTGTCAATACAAACTTTTCAGAATTACATGGTGCTATACTAAAAACTTACATACACACCAAATACAATCCATTATAGTGATTACAAAAATCTGTGGTTTTGTAGCTTTTTCTTACTTTAACTTGTAAACTCACAGTATGCACATTCTTTATTGAAATCACTTCAGCAAGAACATAATGAGTTTTTAATTTAGTTTTAATAATTCCATACATCTAAAAAAGCAAATAAGTTGTTCAAACAATCCATAAAATATTGATTTTGTTAATACAAGAATGCTTGCAACTTACTGTGTTATAAAGCAGGATTCAATTTTTGCAGCTGAATAATACATTAAGAGAAAATATAATGTTTAAATCACAAGCCACCATTTCTAGTGAATGCAGAGGGAAAAAAGGTTACCCTTCATAATCCAAGAAAATAGTGTCAATCATTGATTTTTTTTTGTTGCTCATGAAAGTAAGTAAAAAAGGTGAACTCTAGGTTCAGCTATAATTTATGACAAGAAGATTATTTTAAGTTGACTTTTCTATTCTTCCCTGTGTTTTATTATGTTAAGGTCATGGAATTAAAAATATTATTCAAAGGCATACATTTTTACATAACATTTTTAACAGTATCATTTTTATACTTTTAAATATAGAATCTTATTTAAAGCAGATCTGTTGCTAGAACAACCATCTATGATTACCACAGCTTCAGTTTGATTGGACAGTGCTTAGTTTGATTTTTGGACTCCTTTTGGCCATTAAAATGCACCCATTACTTTAATATATAAATTGTGTTGAAGGAGTGGATCAGAATGCTTAAAATGTTATCATTACTTTGTTACGTCACCTCCATTCTAACGACAGCACTATGATAAATAGTTAGGACCCTAGTAAATTCTGGGCAAATCAACTATATTCTATCATTAATGTGTGCACATTGAAAATGCTGCTGGAAGATTAGCTTTTTTTATACCTTGAGTTATGTAGACTGTAGGTTCTCCTGAGCAAGTGTCAAGATTCAGTAACAAGTTAGGAGTAGAGATGAGCAAACCTTTTGAAATTTGGGATCAACTCTGTATACTGACTCAGCATTTGTTCACCGAATAGATCGGCGAACAGTTGGACAAACTTCAAAAATCCATTCAAATCAATGGAAGGCAAAATCAAAGGCCTAGAAATCACCTTCAAGGGGACTCAGAAGATGCCAAACACAGCTTAAACCATTCTTCTGTGGAACCACATTGTTTTCACACAGTCATTAGCTTCCTAGACTATAATACTTACCAAGCTTCAGAGCCGCTGTCACCCTGTTTCCGCTCCTGCTAATAAATCACACTGCTTCCCCTTTTGATTGGTAAAGTCAGACTTAGCCCCGACCGCCTGCTCTGTTGGTATGTGATTACTGATCTGACTACTGAAATAAATAAATAATTGAAAAAATGGGTATAAGCTTTGGATTGCCAGGCAAGGTAACCCATGGAGCTGGAATTCTCAGCATGGTGAGACCCAAGTGTTCTGGGCCTCCCATATAGAAAATTGCAGCCCACAGCAACCCCAAATTTAGTGCCTCTTTGCGAGATGCCAAAACTGGCAGATACCACGCTATTCTAGTTACCCTGGTGCCAGTGGCAGACTGGGTAATTAGGGGTTAATACTAGCTGAATTTTGCCAGTTGACATTAAGCCCAAGGTTCATAAAGTAAGGCCTATGTTAGACTCGGGCATTATGAACCTCTAAGTAAATAGTAAATAATACAGCACACCGTTAATAATCATTTATTTTTAAAAAACAATACAAATACATCCCTCTTTTCCCATCTTTATTATCCCCACACAAACATTTCATGATCCTCTGTGACATCTATTCACAAGAGGAACTGAAACTAATGACCAAGTCTAACATTGACCCAACATTATGAGCCTTGGGCTTGGTGTCAGCTAGCAATATTCAGCTGGCATTAACCCCATATTACCTAGTTTGCTAACCCCACAGGGCAGCTAGAAGAGTCAGGTAGAGCTCAAACATCATGAAGCCCCACATTATTTTTTAAAATTATTTAAAGAAATAATTAAAAAAAGGCTCTCCTATAGTTTTGATTATCAGCCAGTTAAAACTAGACAGGAGGTGGGTGGCAGCCCATATCTGCCTTCTGTACCTGGGCGTGTGACCAAAAGTTCACTGGTGCTCTACGTAACATTATGACATCTTGAAACCTCTTTTTTCCTAGCCTTTAGCCTAGCTTTATTCAAAATAGAGAACAATTGCTAAAAAACGCATCAAAATCTACCTGACAAAAACATTTAAAAAATGCACTTAGGTTATGTTCACATGCTGCGTATTTCCTGCTCTTTTGGGGGCACTCGTTTTTTGCCGTGTTTTGCGGCGGCGCTATTTAGCGCAGGTAAAGCGCAGGGGGGAGTGATGTCACATGTGGGAGGAATACTCCTGTGTTCCTCCCCCATGTGACATGTATAATAGACCTTTTGGCTTTCGCAGTGTATTAATATACACTGCAAAAGCTAAATAAAAGTAATCAAAAGGTATTAAAAATAAAAAAATAGAATACTTACCCATCTGCCGGCTGTTACCGGTTACCGGGACCTGAGACATCCACGTCTGATGTGCTGCCAGGACTTTCCAGATCTGTGATTGGCCGTAGCGATCATGTGATATGCACATCACATATCACATGATCGGTGCCGGCCAATAACAGATCGGGAAGGTCCTGGCAGCAGATCAGTTGTGGATGTCTCGGATCCATGGCAACCGGGAACAGCCAGCAGATGGGTAACTATTAAATTTTTTTTATATATACCTTTTGATTAATTTTATTTAGCTTTTGCAGTGTAAAGCCAAAAGGCATGTTGCACATGTCACACGGGGGAAGGGGAACACAGGATTCTTCCTCTCCCATGTGACATCACATCCTGCAGCGCCCGCCATTATGCGCACTAGAATTGCGCATTGTCTGAAAGGCAATGCATAATTCCAGCGGTTATAAAAAGCACCAACAATTGACATGTTGATTCTTTTTATGCGCTCGCTTTCTCCCATAAAAACACGCCGTAAGTTTACGCAGCGTCTGCACAGCAAAAGTGAATTTCCATTCACTTTGCCTGCAAACGCAGACGCAGATGCGCTTTAGGTGGAAAAGCACGAGCAAAAAAAGGGCGAAAATTATACGCTGTGTGAACGTAGCCTAAGAGACCACCAACTACTCTGGGAAGATTTTTGAAACATGGCGTGGATTTTGGATATCAAAAATCGCACATTCTACATCAGCACATAGCCTTAAGCCCCGTGGCCACGGTGTTTTGGTAGATTTTTTTTATGCAAACTTTGAGAATCTGCATCAAAATATGCATTTAACAAAAAAATAAAGAACTCAAAATTACAAATGACTCTTTATTGAAAATACAATTACCGTATATACTCGTGTATAAGCCGACCCGTGTATAAGCCGACCCCCCTACTTTTGCCCCCAAAACCTGGGAAAATCTATTGACTCGCGTATAAGCCGAGGGTGGACCCCAGCACAGGTATACAGCCCCCAGCAGTGGTATACAGGCCCCAGCAGTATGATATACAGCAGCCCCCAGTGGTATATACAGCAGCTCCCAGTGGTATATACAGCAGCCACAGTGGTATATACAGCAGCCCCATTGGTATATACAGCAGCCCCCAGTGGTATATACAGCAGCCCCAGTGGTATTGCAGCCCCTATATACAGCAGCCCCAGTGGTATTGCAGCCCCAGTGGTGTATACAGCAGCCCCTATATACAGCAGCCCCAGTGGTATTGCAGCCCCAGTGGTGTATACAGCAGCCCCTATATACAGCAGCCCCAGTGGTATTGCAGCCCCAGTGGTGTATACAGCCCCTATATACAGCAGCCCCAGTGGTATTGCAGCCCCAATGGTGTATACAGCAGCCCCTATATACAGCAGCCCCAGTGGTATTGCAGCCCCAGTGGTATTGCAGCCCCTATATACAGCAGCCCCAGTGGTATTGCAGCCCCAGTGGTATTGCAGCCCCTATATACAGCAGCTCCAGTGGTATTGCAGCCCCAGTGGTGTATACAGCAGCCCCTATATACAGCAGCCCCAGTGGTATTGCAGCCCCAGTGGTGTATACAGCAGCCCCTATATACAGCAGCCCCAGTGGTATTGCAGCCCCAGTGGTGTATACAGCCCCTATATATAGCAGCCCCAGTGGTATTGCAGCCCCAGTGGTGTATACAGCAGCCCCTATATACAGCAGCCCCAGTGGTATTGCAGCCCCAGTGGTGTATACAGCAGCCCCTATATACAGCAGCCCCAGTGGTATTGCAGCCCCAGTGGTGTATACAGCAGCCCCTATATACAGCAGCCCCAGTGGTATTGCAGCCCCAGTGGTGTATACAGCAGCCCCTATATACAGCAGCCCCAGTGGTATTGCAGCCCCAGTGGTGTATACAGCCCCTATATACAGCAGCCCCAGTGGTATTGCAGCCCCAGTGGTGTATACAGCAGCCCCTATATACAGCAGCCCCAGTGGTATTGCAGCCCCAGTGGTATTGCAGCCCCTATATACAGCAGCCCCACACAAATGCTGGCACACGTCCCCCCCCTGTTGTTAGGCCCCCCCCTGCTGATTACTTACCATCCCTGGTCTTCAGCAGCACCCCGGCGCCGATCCTCTGTGCTCCGGTCCTCCGCGATCCCGTCCTCTGTGCTCCGCTCCACGGCTGCATCCGGGGTCCCCGCGCGTCGCAGAAGCGATGATGTCATCGCTTCTGCGACCCGGCCGGTCACATGATACAGCCGGGGAACGGAGCACAGAGGACGGGATCGCGGAGGACCGGAGCACAGAGGACCCGCGCCGGGGTGCTGCTGAAGACCAGGGATGGTAAGTATTCAGCAGGGGGGGGCCTTACAACAGGGGGGGACGTGTGCCATCATTTGTGTGGGGCATTATCTACAGATATGCACTGCTCCCCCTGGCGCTGATTGACAGGGGGATGCAGTGCATATGTAATGAGCGGCCCCACGTGACGGGGCCGCTCATGCAGCAGCCTCCCCCGCCTCCTCCTGCCTCCCCAGCCCGACACAGCCCCACCCCACTCACCCCTGTATAGTGACTCGTGTATAAGCCGAGGGGGGGACTTTTCAGCCCAATTTTTGGGCTGAAAAACTCGGCTTATACACGAGTATATACGGTACATAAAATCAAAAAGTAAGGTCTAGAGGTCTGTCTATATATATGTCTATATAGGCACTTGGCACTTACAGAATGTATTATTTCTATGCACTATGCATGGCAATATAGTAATCAATAGCTCTTATAGTTTGTTATTATCTATATCGTACATAGTAACCCCTTCTCATGTGCAGAACCATGGAATCGATGGTGCTATATAAATGCATTAGAATAATAATTATAATAATCAATATTTTTTGTTATTAATTCAGCAAAAAACAAACTTGGGCTATCAAACTGCCAAGAATTCACTAAAAATGTCTTGTACATGGATGATTTTAAGTTGTATGGAAAGTCTGAAACCGGTCTCTGACCAATACTGTTAGAACTTTTAGTAATGACATCAGTATGGCGTTTGGCTTGGACAAATGTGCCACAGAGGCACTGAAGAAAGGGAGTATTATTGACAGTGAAGGCATAGAAATGCATAATAGACAAACCATAAAATGCCACCTGCTTGAAGCCTAGAAATACCTGGGCATATTTCAGCGGGATTACATCAAGCATGGACATGTGAAAATTTAGTTAGTAAGGAATATGTCCAATGGGTTAGAAGTATTTTGAAGAGCAAATTGAATGGTGGGCCATTAAGACCATCAAGGCCATAAACACCTGGGCCATTTCTGTCATTAGATACACTGCTGGAATTGTGAACTGGACACAGATAGAGCTTGATGGTCTGGACAGAAAAACAAGAAAACTGATGACAATCCACTACTCTTTGCATCCACATAGTGATGTTGACAGACTTTACCTGCCAAGAAAATCAGGAGGCAGAGGGCTTTTGCAAGTGAAGTAAACTGTAGAAGAAGAGAAAACCAAGCACTGCCAGATTATGTGAATGATAGTGGAGAACGAGCCTTGATTGAAGTTAACAACAAAAAACTGCTTAAAGTACAACAGACAAAAAAGGAATACCGTAAAAATGCAGTACAAAGCAGAAGAGAAAACTGGCAAAGAAAGCTCTGCATGGACAATTCCTACAAAAAATGGAGGGTAAAGTTGACAAAGAAAATACCTGGTTGTGACTTACTAATAGGAAATTTAAAGAGGAAGCAGAGCGCTTAATTCTACTAGCCAAAGAGTAAGCCATTCGCACAAATTCAATTAAAGCCAGTGTGGCACCCCTGCGACCAGGGTGGCCACAGATAGAAACTGCAGCCAGGCAGAAGGGTAGACAGTTTGTATAGCAAACACCTCAAATCACATATCCACTGACATGGGGACCTAACCCGGAGCCTGGGACTCTAGGCAGGCAAGGGGTAGTAGGGCTAGATATGAGTGGGTGAAGCGTAGTCATGGTAACAGACGAGTATAAAAGGGAGAAACAGGAAGAAGTTAGCTAGTAGGCAGGTGCTGAGCAGAAAAAACCAAGAGTAGGCGGGTGCCGAGCAGCCAAGACCGGACCAGTGCCATCAGGTCCGGGGAAGACGCTAGGGCCGGTAGATAACCAACAGAAGAGCCTGTCCTGATATATTTGGGAAGTTACACGGGTAGAGAAGAACCAGGTGATCCCTTGCAAAACAGGGACACCTAAGGTTAGGCTAAACTAGAGTGTTAGCTCTGAGGGGGACTGAGGATTCAGACCAGCTCCCCAGACAAACTGACGGGGGACACAGATTCCAGGTCTGTGTTCCCAATACAGGGTTGGGGGCACAGCAGCAACCAAGAGGACCCGGCTTACCGCCCATAGACTTAGGGGAAGCTACAATTGGGGACCGAGCTGCCGCTCCACAATCCACCTGAGGGAAAGACAGAGAATCAGCCTGAAAGGACACATAGTTGGAGTTAGGAGTCTAAGAGTGACAACCTGGCTGCAGTGGGTTCAAGTGTACCGGAGTCAATTGAGTAAAGCTGTGGAAACTGTATTGTACCGTGCACTGTGTGACTGAAGAATTGGAGAAGTATACCCAGGTGAACCCTGCTTCGGTGTCTGTGTCTGATTTCAGGTATAAAGAACTGACAATCCTCCATTTGACCCTGTCAGGAGCTGTCCCGATCCCCGGCGGGCTAATCCACATTCCTGCCACATCTATAACAACCATCACAGATCCCGATCTTTAATGCCACATAGGCATCATGGCAGGATCGCGTTCCTGCAGGTCAGGTGACCGGGGTAGGTGAAATGTCACCCGACCTGCCGGTATGTTAAGACCTTTTGTTTACCCCAGGGGTGGCTTTTCCCCCCATGGCTACGATCTCTCTGATTAGCTGTTGAAAGTGAAACAGTCAGAGTGATTGTAATATTTCGCCAATTAAACTTGGTGAAATATTGCAATCCAACCATGGTAGGTGATGCAGTAGCACTGGCCATTGGCTGGAGAAAAGTGACCTTTGTGTCACCCCCCAGATCTGATTGAAGCTAGCGTCCATGTGACGCTAACCCTTCAATCAGATGTGGAGTGGCGGTTTGATGTGTTGTGCCCGGAGCCCTCCCTCCTCAGCCTCATCCCCTCTGTGGTCGAAAGGCTGAATAGAGAGGTGCACAACATGTCGCAGTCCTGCCATCGCCCTCCGGTGATCACTCCATGTCCACTGATCACTCCCCGCTCCCCCCAGGACCCTGCGATTATGGCACCGCCTCCAGCTACTGCATCCATCCCCGAGTCATCCAATCATTCCATGTCCCCTGCTGCACAGGCATCAAGTGGCAGGGGGTGATCGCATGGGGATGCTGCAGAAGCCAGTGGCGGAATCACAGTGCTGGGGGGAGGGGGATGATTGGCGGGGAGCGATACATATATGTCAAGCAGCGGCCGATCAGACGCCAGCAGCCGCTGGTATCTGATTGGTCTTTGGTTGTCATACATGTACTGTGGCTGAGATACCTCAGTACAGCACTGGCATAAATGAATTGCCTGCCAATCACTCCTTGCTTGCATCCTCAGCAGGTGTGGGAGTGTGCGTGAGTGTGTGTATGTGAGTGTGTGTGTGTGTATGTAAGTGTGAGTGTGTGTGTATGAGTGTGTAAATGTATGAGTGTGTGTGTGAGTGTGTATATGTGAGTGTGTGTGAGTATGTGTGTGAGTGAGTGTGAGTAAGTGTGAGTGAGTGTCAGTGTGTGTGTGAGTGCGTGCATGTGTGAGTGTGTGTGTAAGTGTGTGTGTATGTGAGTGTGTGTGTATGAGTGTGTAAATGGGTGAGTGAATGAGTGTGTGTGAGTGAGTATGAGTGAGTGTGTGTGAGTGAATGTGAGTAAGTGTGTGTGAGTGAGTATGTGTGTGAGTTTGTTTGTGTATGTGAGGGTGTATGTCAGTGTGTGAGTGTGTGTAAGTGTGTGTGAGTGTGTGAGTATTAAAAAACATACTGACTAAATACCCTGTTATTGACATTTTTTATCAACACTTGTTTTTTTACTATTATCTTTAGAGCAGAGTATTTTTACATGTTGTTTTACTGTCCTTTTTTGTGATCCAGCTTTTGGGGGTGTGAACATGACCTTAAACACATGTTCACTTTGTAATTGTTTAATTTAGTTTTCTTGTCTGCAAGATAAGGGTGTGTCCCCACCCCTTCCTTAGTAAGCCATGCACATAAGAAGCCGCTTCTGCACTGTATCCATATTAGACTCTGGCCGGTCTGCATCCTGCATCTATAGATATTATACACATGATCAGGTTTTAAATACATTAGATAGGCACTGCTCTAATATGGGTTACCTTGACGGTGGTAGAGCAGCTTCGTACGTTCTTTGCAAAAAATGCACTAACTAAATACCCTGTTATTGACAATTTTGCAGAGTATTTTTAAATGTTGTTTTACTGTGCTTTTTTGTGATCCAGTTTTTGGTGGTGTGAACATAGCCTTATAGACCTGGTCAGTTTGTGCATGGCTCATTTGTAATTGTCTAAGTTAGTGAGTGCGTGTGAGTGAGTAAGTGCGTGTGTGAGTGTGTGAGAGTGTATGTTTGAGTGCGTATGTGAGTGTGTATGTAAGTGTTTGTGTGACTGTGTGTGAGTGTGTACAAGTGTGTGTGTGAGTGTGTGGGTGTGTCTGAGTGTGTGTGAGAATGTGAATGTGTGTGAGTGTATGTGAGTGTGTGTGAGTGTATGTGAGTGTATGTGAGTGTATGTGAGTGTGTGTGAGTGTGTGTGAGTGTGTATGTGAGTGTGTATGTGAGTGTGCATGAGTGTGTGAGTGTGTGTGAGTGATGTGAGTGAGTGTGAGTGAGTGCATGTGTGAGTATGTGTGTGAATATGTGTGTGTGGGGTGTGTATGTGAGTTGTTGTGTGTGATGTGGTGTGTGTGAGTGTTATGTGGAGTGTGTGTGAGTGTAATTGTCGAGTGTATGCGAGTGTATGTGAATGTGTGTGAGTGTGTATGCAAGTGTATGTGAGTGTTTGTGAGTGTGTGTGAGTGTGTGTGTAAGTGTGTGAGTGTTAGTGAGTGTGAGTGAGACAGTATGTGTGAGTGAGTGTTATAGAGTGTGTGTGTGTGAGTGAGTGTGTGTGTGAGTATGTGTGTGAGTGTGTATGTGAGTGTGTCAGTATGTGTGTGAGTGTGTATAAGTGTGTGAGTGTATGTGAGTGTGTGTGAGTGAATGTGAGTGTATGTGAGTGTATGTGAATGTGTGTGAGTGTGTATGTGAGTTTGTGTGAGTGTGTATGTGAATGTGTGTGTGTATGTGAGTGTGTGAATGTGTGAGTGTGTGAGTGAGTGTGTGAGTGTGTGAGTATGTGTATAAGTGTGTGAAAGTGTGTACTTGAATGCATCAGTGTGTCTGTGAGTGTGTGTGAGCGAGTGTGTGTCTGTGAGTGTGTGTGAGTGTGTCTGTGAGTATGTCTGTGAGTGTGTCTATGTGAGTGTGTGTCAGTGATTGTGAGTGTGTGAGCATGTGTTTGAGTTTGAGTGAGTGTGTGTGTGTATTTGAGTGTGTGTTGGATGGGACTGGATGATGGGGGTTGCATAAGGGAGGGCTGGATGATGGAGGCTGCATATGAGGGGGCTGGACGATGGGTGCTACATGTGGGGATGATGGGGACTGCATATGGGGATGATGAGGGTGGTGTGTAGGGATGATGGGGATGCATGTGGCGATGATGAGGGCTGCATATTGAGGATCATGGAAAAATAAGACATCCCCTGAAAATAAGACCTAGTGCATATTTGGGAGCAAAAATTAATATAAAACACTGTCTTATTTTCAGGAAAACATGGTAGGGACATTTCTTTGTGTATCTGGTTTCCAAAATGAGGTTACTTGTGAGAGGTTTCCACTGTGTAGGCACATCAGGGACTCTCCAAACATGGTGTCCGCTAACAATTGCAGCTATTTTTCCATTCAAAAAGCCAAATGGCGCTCCTTCCCTTCCGAGTCCTGCCGTGTACCCAACTAGTGGTTTTCTGCCACATACGAGGTATCGGTGTACTCAACAGAAATTGTCCAACAAATTTTAGGATCCATTTTATCCTTTTGCCCATGTGAAAATGAAAAAATTTAGACTACCATTTTTTTTTAAAAAGAATGTAGTTTTACATTTTAATGAATCAAACTGTGAAGCACCTGGAAGTTCAAAATGCTCACTATGCATCTAGATAAGTTCCTTGGGGGTCTAGTTTCCAAAATGGGGTCACTTGTGGGGGAGTTTCAATGTTTAGGCACAGAGGGGCTCTCCATACGTGACATGGTGTCCGCTAACAATTGGAGATAATTTTCCATTCAAAAAGTCAAATTGCGCTCCTTCCCTGCCGAGCCCTGCCGTGCGCCCAAACAGTGGTTTATGACTACATATGAGGTATCGGTGTACTCAGGAGAAATTGCCCAACAAATTTTAGGATGCATTTTATCCTGTTGCCCATGTGAAAATGAAAAAATTGAGGCTAAAAGAACATTTTTGTTGGAAAATTAAAATGTCATTTTTTTTCCTTCTACATTGGTTTAGTTCCTGTAAAGCACCTGAAGGGTTAATAATCTTCTAGAATGTAGTTTTGAGTAGCATAAGAGGTGCACTTTTTGAAATGGTGTCACTTTTGGGTGTTTTCTGTCATGTGCGCCCCACAAATGCACTTCAAATGTGATGAGGTCACTAAAAAAATGGTTTTGTAAATTTTACTGGAAAAATGAAAAATTGCTGATGAACTTTGAACCCTTATAACTTCCTAACAAAATATATTTTTTTCCAAAATGGTGCCGATGTAAAGTAGACATGTGGGAAATGTTATTTATTAACTATTTTGTGTCACATAACTCTCTGGTTTAACAGAATAAAAATTCAAAATTTGAAAATTGCAAACTTTAAAATTTTTGCCAAATTTCTGATTTTTTCACAAATAAACGCAAAAATTAACGACTAAATTACCACTAACCTGAAGCTCAATATGTCATCAAAAAATAATCTCAGAATCGCTTGGATCCTTTGAAGTGTTCTAGAGTTATTACTCCATAAAGGGAGAGTGGTCCGAATTGCAAAAAATGGCAAGGTCAGTTAGGACAAAATAGGCTGGGTGGTGAAGGGGTTAAACCTTTGCTGACCATTTGCAATTCAGCAAAGTGAATTTACAAAAATTCCTATTCTCGAAAAGATGAATTTTCCAATTTAATTTCACCCAATTAAATTTGCTCATCACTTGTTAAAATTGATCGTAAAACGAGATACAAAACAGTTGATCTGTTTCAGATGTGCACCATAAACTTAAAGAAAGGAATCTGAGTCGAAATTATGATATCAAGAGAATAGTGCATTCTGCATTTTTTTTTCCACCAAAACACTCGGTTCAGTGAAAACACTATCATATGCACTCTATTAAAGGGAACCTGACCCCTCCAAATCACCCCCAACCCTATTAATACCTGTCCCTGCACCCTAACATATCAGTATTAGTGCTCCTTTTCTATAAAAAAGAGCTCTGTAACATTGGAATAATCAACAATATACATTTACAAATCTGAGACTTCTTGTCCCTGAATAAGTCTCACAGGGCGTCCCCTGTGAGACTCTAAGCCCTCCCTAGGTGCTCATTTTCACTCCCCGAATGATCCACCCTTTCTCTGTCTGTGCTGCTGTGATGTGGAGCTGAAGGTACGACTAATGATTTGCATTCTGTGAGTGACAGAGAGGGGGAGGGCAATACCTGCAAAACAGCCCGCCCTGGTGACTAAAGAATATAGCCCTTGCTAATTATAATCCCTAATGAGTAAGTATTAAAACATTTTTATGCACTTTCACAGGATGCTTTTAGGAGACAAAAGGAGTGTGAGATTAGTGATATGATGCTGTAGAGACATGTTTTGGTAGCTTATGAGGTGTTCTGGAGGTGACAGGATCCCAACTCTGAGACTCTGACTCTGACTCTGAGACTCTGACTCTGAGACTCTGACTCTGAAATTCATTAAATAATAAAAAAAAATGCGTGGGGATCCGCACAATTTCTATGTCTAGTCAGGTACAGCTAAGCAGCTGGGGATGCCCAAGCTTTCTGGGCACCCCCTGCTGCAAATTGCAGCCCGCAGCCGCCCCAGAAGATGGCGCGTTCATTGAAGCGCCATCCTCTGGCGCTGAACCCCGCTCTTCCAGCGGCCCTGGTGGCGGTGGCATGCTGGGTAATAGAGGTTAGGGCCAGCTTTGTATTATCAGCTGGCCCTAAGCCCGAAATTTATGGCGGTCACGCCAATATTAGACATGACCGCCGTGAATTTCTATTAAATTGTTTTAAACAAAACACAACACAGAGAAATTTTTTTATTAGAAATAAAAAAAAAAAGCCATTAGAGACTCCATCTTTAATTAAAAAAATCCTCTTCCATCCGACGCAGTCCAAAACGCGATGTCCTCTCTGCTCATCCCTGTGCATAGATATAGATGTATATGCACAGGAATGAGCAGACTGAGAACAATCTCAGCTCTGCTACATCATCTCTGTGCACAGACATTCATGTCTGTACACAGGGAATGAGCAGACTGAGAACAATCTCAGCACTGCTACATCAGGCAGCAGGCGGGCTCTAGGACCCTGGAACTGTGGCAGCCAGCACACAGAGAAGACAGGACTCTTATCTGTGCGAGTTTCCCCAGCGATTACAGTTGCAAAGTAAACGAGTCCAATGCAAATAAATGACAAAACTAGGATTGCTTCAGGCTGAAGCTTCCGAGACACATCTGCGAGTTGTAAATCTCACACTACTCGCTATTACTCGCTTCCCCATTCATTAACATTGGACTCGCTAGACTCGCAACGAGTAGCGAGTCCTGTGCTCGGACTCGCTAGAGTCAAGCGATTCCGAGTAATTTAGGATTCGCCCATCACTAGTTACAATCTTTCAAAAAAAGAAAAAATTCAAAAATTTTCTTTGTTCCATGGCTCCTAAGGTCTTATTGACAGTTCAGGTGTGGGCAAATAGTCCTAAAAAGAAGCAAAAAACACAACAAAACAAAAAAATCATCACAGAAGTGAAAAAACCTAAAGTGTCCGAGTCCCAAGTCCCATAACAGTCTCTGAGTCTTTTGATCCGTGGCTCTCGATCTTGTTCTGTTCCCTCGGAGCTTTCACTGTCTTCCCCCTCGATCACACTGTCCGGGTCCCACTGGATGGTGTGAGATGTCATCTCCAGGGAAACATGGATCCCGATCCAATAGGGGACCTGAAAAATAAAATAAAAACGCAGTATCAGTTCTCACCAGCATCACTAGGATTCTCAACTGGCAGTATAACAAGCTTACATTGATCAATATGAACAATTTTAACACCTTTGTCTCTTGGCTTGCTAATCCTTAGCACTCCCAAAACAGTTGGGCCTATCACCTGTGTGATAACAAATGGGCCTTTGTAATTGGAATCCCACGGTCCTTTTTTTCCTAAGATTCTTAACCATGAGCTAAGCTCCCACAACAAATTTGGACTCATATAAATTCCTGTTGACTCTGAGGCTACAGCTCTTATTGCCAGGCAAGTGGGACATGATTTGTCTCACTGAGTGAGGTCCATTGTCACTTTCAATTAATTTTGGGAAGCCCCAGTGTGAAAACACATCTTTCCACAAGAGGAGGCCGTTGTTTGTGGCAGGCAGGGCCTCAACCCATTTTGAGAAAACATCAACAATGACCAAGGCATACCTGAATCCTCCCTTTTCTGGAGGGAATGGACCAATGAAGTCAATTTGAATTGACTACCATGGACCATCAGCCACTCTGGGGATGGCACATTTTTCCTTTGTACTAGCTGTATGAGCGCTTCTGGTTCTGGCTGAACAAAGACTGAATGATTAAATTTAATCAGAGACTTAATCATTATAGTTGGGATATATGGTAACAATTTGTCATCAACCCTTTTATAATACAGATATTGTCCTTTATCAATGGGTACTGATTCAAGGGAGTTAAATAAAGATGCATCTCCTTGCTCTCTCTGTGCCTTTAAGAGGTCATGGAACTGAGATGCAGAAGGGAGGGGCTCCTCCCGGGGTCTTCGCGTGACAGCAGAGATAGTAGCCTGTGGATATCTGTCAACGCCCATCAGGGCGGCTTCTTTGGCTGCGGAATCTACATATGCATTGCCAACAATGTGGGGGTCAGATGTAATCTTTTGATGTCCTTTGATTTTACAGAAGGACCATAAATTTGGAAATTCTTTGCCTCTCTGCACAATTTGCTTGAGAATATCTGCATGTTGAAGCGGCTTGTTCTGGGAGTTTACCATCTTCCTCTGTGCCCATACATTGAGATACAATGTCAGAGAGGAGACAACGTAAGCACTGTCGCTGAAAATATCATGGGATCAATACACAAAAGAATGACTTGCAAAGCTGCCTCTAATTCAGCCCGCTGGGCGGAAAAATGTGCAGGAAGCTTATATTGCAATAAATTCTCGTTGTCAGGGAACCACAAAGCGTAACCTGTGACGTATTTGCCATCATGCCAATACCGAGCCCCATCTATGTATACACAGGGGACATTGGTTTGAAAGTCTGCACGGAAGAGGGAGGGAGCGACATGAGTCTGTTCAATTTGGCAATCATGAGACTGACCTGCATATTGCAGCAATTGTGCTAAGTGATATTTATCTCCCACTTCTACCTGCAAATCCCTAGTCTAAAAGTCAACAATCCATTGGGCCATTCTCTGAAAATTCACACCCCAAGCATTGCCTGTAAGCAGTGTTTTTAAGGTTACATGGGGGGTCTGCAGAATCAAGGTGAAAAGCTAATTAAAGTGCATGTTTCAAATTTTCTAAAGCCTGCAGGGCGTCTCCCTCTATTGTGATCGTGGTAAACTCATTTTCAATACCTTTTAGGAGATGGTACAAAGGTTTAACAAAGCAAGCAAAATCCTTAATAAATTCTCTGGAAAAATTCACAAGACCCAGAAACTTTCTGAGTTCTGTGATATTGATTTGGCACAGGTACAGCTTGAATGAATGTCCCCTCTTTTGAAACTGACACACATTCAAACATTTAACCTCTGGTTGCATTCAGCTGTACTCTGTCCCGACTCACATTTAATATCGAGTTGCACAATGCATCACAAATATTAAACTACCGTATTTTTCGCTTTATAAGACGCACCTGATTATAAGACGCACCCCCAAATTTGGTGAAGGAAAAGAGAAAAAAAATAATTTTTAATGTTAAATGGGGTCTGTCTTATAATGCCAGTGTCTGTCTTACAAATCATATACCGTATATGAGGACTAGAGTTGGGGACCTCTGTACTATGGCACCTCACTGTAGTACAATGGCACCTCAGTGCGGTGTGGCACCTATGTCTAGTAGTATTATATCATCTCATTGTAGTACAACACCTCAGTGTACTATTATAGCATCTCACTGTACTATGTCTTCTCAGTGTGGTATATATGGCACCTCTGTGTAGCACAACACCTCAGTGTGGTATATATGGCACCTCTGTGCAGCACAGCACCTCAGTGTGGTATATATTGCACCTCTGTGTAGAATGTCATCTCAGTGTTCTATGGCACGGTGCCACCTTAGCTGTGTCTGGAGAGGGTGAGACTAAGATGGTGTAAATCATGCATTCTCACTATTTCTATCTACAGTGGATGAGCTGTGACTTACAGTATTCAGACACATAGTGCAGTGCAGGGAGAGGGCACCTCCACCATCCTCCTCCTTTGTGTGGCAGCAGCACCAGCTCGGGCACAAGGTGTACATCAACTTAATGGCAGTGTGACATTTAATCTCCTCTCACCTCCTCATTCACCATCAGCTTGTTATGGGCAGCAGCAACAACACTCACGGCTCACCAAAGGTCCTGTGCTGTGGGATTCACTAGTTCAATTTCCACTCTGAATAGCCTGAGAAGTTTGAGGACCTTTGATGATGTCAGACCCGGATCACATGACCGCGAGCCCATGTGACCGGGCTGAATGTGGAAGTCGGCAGGAGCTGTGTCCAGCAGGGTACAAGGACCAGGAGGCCCCGGCAACGTGTTTTTTACTGAGGAGGGGACACAGCCTTAATCAGGTTAGAGTCGGTCCCCTCACCCACTCACTCAACTGGTCCTCTTACAAACGGCCCCGGAGACACACGGGCGGCTGCGGCAGGGACAAAGATAAAGCAGGCTTACTGTGGTGGCTATGGAGGCCAGCAGGGCACAATGGCTGGGGCAGATAACGTGCTGGGGCTGCTAATGGGGAGTTCACATGTGGCTGCAGCCGCTGAGCTGCGGGTCCGCTCCATACACTCCTGTGATATGGGCTGCTCCCGCTGGTGATTGACAGCGGGAAGCAGTGCATATTACAGGAGTTAATGAGCGGCCCCACGTGACCACGGGGCCGCTTCTGCAACCTCCTCCAGCTTCCTGACAGCCCCCAGACACCACAGCTCACCCCCACCTTCCACCTCCAATTCAGCACAGACCCAAGTTTCGCGTTATAAGACGCACCCCCCACTTTCCCCCAAAATTTGGGGGAACAAAAGTGCGTCTTATAAAGCGAAAAATACGGTAAATCTCTTTGTGTTCAGTTTCATCAACAATTTGAGTCCATACATTTTAAATCAAGAAATCATTGACATATTGCAAGACTTTGTCTCCGTACACCAGGGGTTCCGATACCTGTGCCAACACCTGAAGGAAACAAATTGGACTAGAACAGGTATTGGACATTTTCAAAGGTAAATGCAAAATGGAGAGCCGACTCAGGTGTAATAGGTACACAGAAAAAGCCATTTGCAATATTCAAACAAGACAAAAAAAAAAAAAAAAAAACTGACATTCACTCCTCAGCAGTGACATCACTTCAGGGACCGAGATGTGTTGCTGAGGGGTGTATTTGTTTACAAGTCTTAAATTCATGACCATGCGATAGCTACCATCCTCCTTTGTTTTACAGGCAGGATTGGGCTATTGCACGGGGAGTTGCCTCGTACAATCACGCCCTGTCATTCCAATTCACTGACAGCAATCCTTATGTAAGGAATTGCTTCCTCAGGAATACGGTATTGGCGCTGAAAGGGTGGTAGACGGTCGCTGTCATTCTTAATTAAAATTTGCATCAGTCCGCAATCTGTACATTTTGAAACCCATAAATGAGGAAAAAATTGCACCAATTCATGTTTCAAAGCCGTAGCTGCAACATTTATCTCAGGCATGTCATCATCATTATCAGCTGAGCACAACTAGCAATGGTTAATTTATGACTGTGACATTTTCAACTCTGCAGCATCCATAATAACTGAACAAACAGTAGTTCCTTTGTCACGCCATAAGACCTTATTACACAAATCAACAATGATACCCAAATTAACAATGATACCCATGGCTGACAACACATTTGACCCATTAATAAAAAACTTTAATTGCGGACTGATCCAAAGTTCACACCGAATGCTCGCCTGTATACAGGAGCCCTCAAATCCCACTAAAGTTGTGGTGTCTGGCAGCCCGGGGGGAGCTGCAATTTGTGTTCTGTTACTGAAACAGAGGCTCCTGTTATCAATTAAAAAATCTTCCCAATTTTTGGTACCCTCTATCCTCTCTGACATAAGGTCGTCCATCTCGGCCTAGGGATAATTTTGCCAAGAGGTACAGGCGAACAGGGGGGGTTCAAAGCATCAATCAGTACCGGCAGTAGGAAGCCCAAAAAAAATTCACCAACCTCACCAGAGGCAATTCTACAGCCCACTGCTGTCACCTCCGAGCCGGACAGATCGCTTGAAAGAGCCATTTCCTCGTCCCCCCCAGCTCCTGAATCAGTGGAGCATAAGGGTGGGAGGAAATCCTCCCGGAGGAGGGTGGGCTCTCCTCACAGCATGGACCTGTCCACTGGGATGGACAAGGGTCGCATAATTGGGTGACGGGGCAAAAGGCTCCCGAAAAACAGGGTTAACTATCTGAGGACCATTGTACTGCTGGCACGGTTTGGGGCCGTTAACCGCTGGCTGTCCAGGGTTCTTAATAGCAGGATTTGGAGCACTGGCTCCCTCATACGGATCTCAGGACATTGTGGAGATAGGCTGCTGCACCTGTGGATCATCCCTGGGAGCTAAATGGGAACACTGACGTCTAAGATACCCTGATTGCCCACAAGGATAACATACAAGAGAACCCATGGAGTTCCGAGGGGTTTCTGCCGACTGGGACCAGCCCGCTTTCGGCAGTTGATCATAACCCCAGGAAGTCCTGGTCTCCGGTCCACAGCAGATGCCATTCAGGCAGGGCGATATGCAAAAACATCTGTATCATCGCCCTTAGTCTAGGATGGCATTTTCCCTAACAATGGTTACCAATGCCCTAATTTTGTCCTCCACAAATTTAGCATTATGTAAAATCCCTAACTTGCAAAACCTTTCCAAGTATTCTCTACAATCTATTCCATCAGATCATAATCATCTTTCTAATCTATTCTATCAAAAAATACTTATCAAACGTTACACACCAGGAAGCCCCTCTTCTAATTCTAAGATAATTTCCTTTCCTGATTCTAAAGGATGCTACAATCTATGGATGGGGATTTTGCTTCCTCCTTTCTGTCTGCCTGCAGCACATGTATCTCATACCCCTCCCTTTGTGACACTACTACTACTCCTGTCATTGTATCAGTAGCTGCTGTGTTCTCTCCATACACTGCTCCGCTGCCCCTCCCTGTGTAACTACATTAACGTACTGTCTTTGAAGCTGTCTATCACTAGCCTGATCTGAGCTATAACTAACTTACACAAAGCCGCTATTCGGCTTCCCTTTCTGCTAATAATTTCTTCTTGTCAAGATGTCTACTTTCTTCTGTGAACCACTGCATACAATTTAACCAAGTGGTTCAGCATTAACCCCTTCTAGCTATGGGGTTTCAGCGTGCCTGTCAGTCTGTTTCCTTAGCCACTCCATAGTGGTGGAAACACAAGGACGACTTTATAAACTGCTTTTAGTATCAACTTAATGCAATTTACAGGCAAAAGTTAGATACTCACACCTCTGTAATGGAAGACACGTGCCGGCTTTGGTCAACCAAAAGAGGTCCAGCCGTATGATCAGCCTCACTCGTTACGTTGCCACACGTCTCCTTCTCCGTACCCTCGGCGTTAATCACGTCCTTGTATAACTCACGTAGAGGCACTGTAGTCTTAGTTACTTCAGGGTAGATAGGAGCGCAAACGAGAGATTCTCAGCGGCTGATTTCCTTAATGCGATTTCACGTGATGCATCACGCCTTTTTAGCAATAAAGGCAAAAAAAAAAGAGAAAGAAAAGTCCATTCCTCACCCTCTCACCCCTTTGGTTCACAGCTTTACTTGCAGGAATCTTCTAGGTTCTTCAGAAAGGATGTAAGATCATCTCCCCCCTTTCCACCGGGCTGTAGCTCGCCATTTGATAGAAATAATCTCTTCAGTTTCTTCGTTCGATAAACTCCATAGACTGCGTCTTCAGAACCAAAAGTGGGTTTTATTCGGGTAGGAAAAAATACAGAGATGTACGGCAAAAGCAGTAACAGGCAGGAATCTGAATGACAGGCGCGGGAGCCACAGGTGTCACACTCAAGATGGATTCAGAATAATGGCTCCCCGTCTCTTGGACGGGGCGTGTCTTTATACCAATTTTCTCCATAGAGAATCATTGTACAATGATTCTCTATGGACAAAGGATTACGTCACCTGTCATAAGTGATCCCTTCATATTACTTACAACATATATTGACATGAAAAAGCACATTAATTTCATTACTAACTATATACGTCACTTAAACTTATCCATATAAATTATCTCATAATAGCCTTTTTGGGACCAAGCACAAATCACAACTTATTGACATTAATCAGCTCTGTTCTTGATTATAAGAAACGTCATATTAGCCTTGAGGGATAGAATACACCGTAAAAAATAAGACAAATTCAGAACTGGCTTATGAACTGATTATAAATTTTGCTAAATGATCAGACCAAATCTAATTAACGTGTATCTGTTTTCTTATACAGGTTAGGTCATTGCTTATAGCTAGAAGACATGACATTTATATTTCTACTAACAGAGAAAGTTTAAAGTTACTTTTTTCAAACAGACAATATGGCCGACAGAGGCCTTGGTACCCATGGCCTCCGTCTAACAGCGATGTCGGCAGCGGCGGGGACGGCGGCGACAGGACAGTGATAAGTATAAAGATTTTACTTTACAGGTTTCCGGAGCAAGGGGGGGGACCTGGATTACTGAGGCTGCTGGAGCTGCTGTATACTACCACTGGGGCTGCTGGGGCTGCTGTATACTACCACTGGGGCTGCTGGGCTGCTGTATACTACCACTGGGGCTGCTGGGGCTGCTGTATACTACCACTGAGGCTGCTGTATACTACCACTGGGGACGCTTGTATACCACTGGGGGGGGCCTGTATACCACACTGCTGGGGGCTGTATACCTGTGCTGAGGTCCACCCTCGGCTTATACACGAGTCAATAGGTTTTCCCAGATTTTGGGGGCAAAAGTAGGGGGGTCGGCTTATACACGAGTATATACGGTACTTATTATACCACTTCAATTCTTAGTATTATAATACTGCAAAATAATCTCAGGAAATGTAAAAATTTTGTATCAAGTAGTTATTGGTTTATCCTCACACTATTTTCCAGTGTTTCATTTGCACGCATATTCACATATCTCTTTAAGACTACATCAAGCAGAGCTTATTAATTTTGGTAGTGCTGTCTTTTTTTGACAACCTTGTCTATACACATGCCAAACTCATGACAGGACCATGACTTAAATAACAAAAAAATGGCAAGTGGCCTTTAGAAAAGGCAGTTTAGCTGAGCCTAGATGACTTCAACTTAAATGATAAGATGCATTGTAAAATATATATTTTTAGGAATGATTAAAGTGCTGTCAGAGTTGTGTGGTATTGGACTGGGGAAGACTTTAGTGCAAAAATATTCAATTTTTATGGAAAATTCTATAGCTGCTTATTAAAAGAAACAAATAGTAAATGTTACCCCGAATAACTTTTTTGGTTCCAGAACAGACAGGAATTTACTTTTCTGTTTCAGTATTTAAACAGAGCCTTGAAAAACTATTCCTACTCTATAGCTTTTTATATTTCATTTCACGATACAACCACAAACCTATGATTTTTTAGGACTTTATGTGATATTAGAATGCAAACTAGCAAAGTATTTGTGAAGTTTAAATGAAATGATAAATAGTTTTTTTTAAATATTTTAACAAAAAAAATCTGAAAATTATGGTATGCATTTGCTTTCAGCCTCCTGTAGTCTTATACTCTTAAATAAAATCCTAAATGACCAATTGCCTCCAGAAATCACTTATTCACTAAATTGAGTACACCTGTGTGTAATTTATTCTCAATATAATTACTGCTGTTCTACAGCTCAGAGATATGTTTGAGAACATTAGAGATCAAATAGCAGCATGAAAACAAAAGTACACACCAAGACAGGTGTGATGTAAAGTTGTGGAGAACAGCAGAGCACGGATTAGTTATACAAAATTAGCCCAAGATGTGGACATATCAAGGAACACAGATCTATCCATCATCCAAAAAAAGAGAGCACAACTATAAACCTAACAAGATATGTCCGTCCATTAAAACTGACATCCCAAGAAAGGAGAGAGCTAATTAGAGAATCAGCCAAAAGGTCCATGGTCACTCTGGAGGAGTTGCAGAGATCAAAAACTTAAGGCCGGATTACACATAACGTTGTCCCAGCGACCCGACCAAAGACAAACATAGCTGGTATGTTGGCCACCGTCACACAATCTCGGGACCAACAAGGTCTGGCAACCACGTCAAACAACCCAGATTGGTACCCTGGACAACAGTATGGGGTAGCATGTCAGCCACCAACTCTGCTGCACCAGGGTGGCCATATTGTGCAGCAGAGGAGGGAGTTTGTGCGCATGCCACAAACTATGACACCACACACAGAAGCAACTATCGGCAGACAACAGCAAGATCACATTGGGCACAGTTTGCAAACAAATAGGCCAATGTATGTTGGGAACAGGCCCTTTTGAGAAGACCTACACCAGGCTCTAGATGTCTTAAATGCGCAGGGTAGCCAGGGAAGTGAACAAGGGTCAGACACAAACCAAGAACACACAACCTACACCAACATGTAGAGGTTGATTTTGTTTAGTGTACCCTTTTGCACACGGGTCATGTAAATATACTGTGTGTGTTTATTTTTTTTGTTTAATTGTACCCATACAAAAAAACAAGACATATGACCAAAATATGTTTCTGTTCCTATGTTTTTAGTTGTATGAATAACATGTGTTCCAAAAATGCCAAAAAATCCTCTGTGTTTTCTTCACAAGTAACAATAAGAAGCAAACAATAATTTGAATATTAAACATGACATGTTATGAGTCACACAATGTATGCTGTACTGTTGTTTGAGCAACCATAAATCCATGTATATTGATGATATTGTTGGGAACCAAACAGTAACGGGCCAGTCACAAAGTCATCCTGCCAGGAGACTGACTCTTCGGTTTTCTCCCCAAAATACCCACACAAGGGACACAGTCAGTACATCACAACATGTTTACGGTGTTTTGGACAGTTAAACATACATGTGTGGTGCTCATACTGACATGACACCCCTTAACACACAAAAGAAATAATACCATGATCAGTGTGAAGAGAAGCCGTTCCTCAGGTGTGATAATTTGCCGCATTTAGGTATTCTGATATGTGATGCCAGGCCGCAGAATGTACAAGACATGGTCAAATGTGGGTATGGTCATCCTGGTATATTGATAACATTTATCCGGATGACAGCGTAAATGACCATACAGCCTATGAAAATGGCTACGAGACGTACACTGCAGTAGGTGCAGATGGACCCACATTGGATGCCACCTCCACGGATCTGACACAATTGGGTAGGGAGTGCCATACCCCCGGGAAATAACCCAATTAAATAACACCCGCACAGTGGTGTATAGGGTCAGGTTATTCTCCATTCTGTAGGCAGCTGCACACGTACACAACACTGCTTACTAATAGGATAGAAGGTCTCTCAATGCACACGTATGTCCATGGGATATATACTCCAATGAGCCCTGATTGGCACACAGCACACAATTGGTGCACATTGTAGGCAATTCTAAGTCTAATTTCATTCAAAATCGTATATGCGCCTCGGATTGCACAAGGACCACACACGGATTACAGTCGGACAACAATCGGATGTGATCCTACAAAATGTCGCACAGTCGCATAGCAGTTGGATGCAAAACAGAGCAAAAATCGGACGACACTCGTACAACTCTCCTGAACGAGGAACGGACCGATTTTTTTAATGCCAGTATGTTTCCACCCTAAGGTGCAGAACAGAAACTGGTGTCTTTGAGGGATCTGTTATGTACAACATTGTGTTATAGTTGTATAGGAGATTGCCTAAGCAGAAAACAGAAGCTGATATGATGATATTGTCAGAGGCTACATTATCCTGCTGTCACAGAGATGAATAATGTGATATTTATTATGTCCTCCTCTTCCTTCGCACATATATGCTTGTTATAAGTTAATGAGGCCAAGTGTGATTGTATTGTCAAGTCGGTTGCTGTCAGGAGAATTGGTGGTGATGCTACTAGCCACCCATGTTTTCAAAACTGGTGTTAGGTTTCTTTCATGATCCATCCATTGGTTATGCCACATTTTCATTTCATATGCATTTTGAAAGCAAGCAGACTGTTTAAGTAATTTAAAACTTTTTTAACACACTTAGGCTATGATCAGATTACCATTTTAGACGTGCCCCGTGGGGTCGTGCAAAAAACTTAGACTTTGTCAGCAATAACATGGTGCTAACACCATGTTAGCACCGCGTTACCGCTGCCAATACTTACCTATGGTGATCCCACCGTTAACACAGCTCCACGTTGACATCTTAGTGAAATCTCGCGTTATTTCCTAACGCGATCAAATACATAAATCTGACCCTAGCCTTAGCCAATATGAAAAAATATGGAATCAACCAGAAATGCTTCAAAGGGTGCACGTGATGCCCAAAAAGACTACTGTGACAACAGCCTGACTGCAATATCTGTTTTAGATGCATTTGTCTTAAGTTACATAATATAAACAGGTGTGCTAAAACAGACCTGAATTTTTAAATGTCTCTTTTTAGTGTATATGCAAATTGTCACTTCAGTCAGGAAGTATAAAAACTCTAATGCCACTTAGTAAAGGTAGCAATCCAAAAAGTCATAATTGAGTCATAATTGAGTCAATTTATTCAATTATGACTTTTAGGATTGCTGCCTTTATTAGGTGGTATTAGAGTTGTCTACTTCCTGAAATCTCTTCACCGCCGACCTTCCCGATGGCTATTTCAAATGAACAGCCGATGTATCAGCTGTTTGTTTAAAATAGACGGCGGGAAAGCCGCCGTTTAAATCTTTTCACCGCCGGCTTTCCCGCCCGCTATTTCAAATGAACAGTTGATCCATCACCTGTTCCTTTGAAATAGCCGTCAGTGCCGTCGTAGGGTTCATCGGAGTTCATGCTTGACAGCATGAACTCAGATGAACTTTCCCACAGCCGGTTTCTCACCTACAGCTCGACTACAGATGTAGCTGAGCCAAAGAAGAAGATTCCTTTGGACTACGTCAGAGGGAAGAGTTCTCTTGAATAAAGATGGAGTCCCTAATGTGGTTTGTTTTTTTCCTAATAAAATTCTTTTATCTCTGTGTTGTGCTTTTTGTAACTCTGTACTAGAAATTCATGGTGGTCATGTCTAATATTGGTGTGACATCATGAATTTCGGGCATAGCGCCAGCTGATAATGCAAAGCTGGCCCTAACCCCATTATTACTCAGCAGGGCCGCTGGAAGAGTTGGACACGGTGGCAGAAGATGGTGCTTCTATGAACGCGCCATTTTCTGGGATGGCTGCGGACTGCAATTCACAGTGGGGGGAGGGCAGAAAGCTTGGGCCACCCTGTGCTGCAGATTCCAGCGTCCAGCTTCCTAGTTTTACCTGACTGGACACAAAAGAAGGGCAAAGCCTATGTCATTTTTTTTTTATTATTTCATGAAATGTATGAATTAATTAAGAAAAGGGCTTCCCTATATTTTTGAGTTCCCAACCAGGTACAAATAGGCATCTGGGGATTGGGGGCAGCCCCTATCTGTACCTGGCTGGCATACAAAAATATGGCAAAGCCCATGTTGATTTTTTTTTTTTTTTTAAATGTATTAAAAAAAGAACCCAAACACATAACTCTAAAAAAATAGCATGGTCTCCCTCTGCATTTTCTATTGCCTGCTAAGGGTAACCGAAGCAGCTACTGGCTGATAATCCCCACTGCTTGGTGTTACCTTCATTGGCAATGGAAAATCCAGGGAAGCCCGTTTTTTCAGTTTTTTTAATAAATTTTAAAAAAATGATGTGGGCTTCGTCATATTTTTGTATGCTAGACAAGTACAGCAGGCAGATACAGGCTGTGCCAAACCTCCAGCTACCTATGTGCACTCGGCTTGGAACCAAAAATATAGGGAAGCCCTGTTTTTTAATTATTTCATGAATTTTCATGAAATAATAAAAAAAAAACGACTTGGGCTTTGCCTCTTTTTTGTGTTCAGCCAGGTAGAACTTGGCAGCTCAGGGCTGAAATTTGCAGGCAGGGTGGCCCAAGCTTTCTGTCCCCCCCCCACTGTGAATTGCAGTTCACAGCCGCTCCAGAAAATGGTGCATTCATGGAAGCACCATCTTCTGGTGCTGTGTCTGACTCTTTCAGGGCCCTGGTACCGGGTGGCTCACTGGGTAATAATGGGGTTAGGGCTAGCTGTGTATTATCAGCTGGCCTTAAGCCCTAAATTCATGGTGTCACGCCAATATTAGACATGGCCACCATGAATTCCTAGTAATCAGATAAAAAAACACTAACACAGAACAAAAATATTTTTATTCGAAATAAAACACAATAAGTGACTCCATCTTTATTGAACAAAAGAAACCCCTGCCTCCAACATAGTCCTGGGTCGAGGGTCCTGTGACGTCTAATCGAGATCCAATATCATCTGATCGGTTTGCCGGCCGGCAAACTGATCAGATGATCAATATCAGGTTCAAGGACATGAATGAGATGATACATCATCTGATTGTTTAAAAACTTGTTAAAACAATCAGCTTATGTATCTTGAAAAACAAAAAACATACTTACCTCTGCAGACACGTCCTCACGGCTCCAGGATCTGCCGGTAATCAACTGATGCTGTCACATGACAGCATCAGCTGATTGCCTAATTCCCGGTAAAAAGCCGGCTTTTTACCACTCAGACGGTTTAAATGATCACCTGACAGCATCTGATGATCATTTAAACCGGCTGGGCAGGAAAAAGCTGTTTTTTTACCGGGACTTCCCGATCAGCTGATGCTGTCAGCTGAACATATAAATCGGCCAGCAGTAAAAAGCCGACTTTTTACTGTTGGGCTTAAACAATCAGCTCATCTGATCATTTAAACTGGCCGGACGGGAAAAGCCAGCTA
Organism: Allobates femoralis; assembly: GCA_033576535.1. Lineage (NCBI taxonomy): Eukaryota > Metazoa > Chordata > Amphibia > Anura > Aromobatidae > Allobates > Allobates femoralis. The sequence goes on from JARQOC010000003.1 coordinate 241,696,487, forward strand.
CCTACGGCGGGAGTTCCCGATCAGCTGATGCTGTTAGGTGACCACATCAGCTGATTACCGGCAGGTCCTTGCAGTGATTGGATGTGTCCAGGGAGTGTGCAGACAGGTAAATGTGCTATTTTTTTTCTTTTCACTTGGATTTCACTTTAGTAGCAAATGTACAGGCAGCCAGAAGCTGCCCACATATGCTGCTAAAGTGAAAGCACATGTCACACGGGGGAGGAACGAGCACAGCGCTGTCAGGTCTGATATAGACCTAATGATGCTGTATGGCCATGCAATAACTGTAATGCCACAACCAACATGTCTGTGGCATTACAGTGTGTGGTAGCCAATCCCTGCAATGGGCTGGCTCTGTGAAGAGCGCCAACATGAAGGGAGGGAGAGCCTAGTATCTGCCCGAGCATCTCGCCGGCACTCTGTGAGCTCCGAGCATCGCGAGCACCGAGTACCAGCAAAAATGCTCACTCATCACTAGTTAACTTTTCTAAAGCATTACAAAATTGTAAACCATCAAGTCTGGAGCTGTATGCTGAAGTGTCTGATGGGCACCTATTGACTTAATGCCTGAATAATCATTTTAGTGTCTTAAACTTGAATCATATTTCTTTTTTTGACCAAGCGGGATAGTGACTGAAAGTGCCACTTAATATGGTGGTTATGGTGGTCTCCGCAAGGAGTCCACCCCAAGGCTAGGTCCTTCCCTGGAGGGATATCTGGCTAGTCCCATGTTTGAGACTCTTAAATGAGGCTCCATGGACTGCATTTGCATATTCAAATTCCCGGGGGCAATGCACCATGGATTTCACTGTGGTTGAGTACTTTAGCCAGCTGCCCTGCAGTGTTTTCCTCGACTGGTCTCCCTGAGATCAGTGAGAGCTTTGTGATGTTGGTCTACCAGGCATTGCTCCCACCTCGCTAGAATCCTACTCCACACTGATGGGGGCAATACCCTGCAACTGCTGTCTGTGTATGGATACCTAGCTTTGGTAATTCCCTTGTCATATCCTTAAGCTCGTAACTGAGTGGGATAGTAACTGAAAGGGCCACTTAATAAGTGGTATCTGCAAAGAGTCCACCCCAGGGCTAGGTCCTTCCATGGAGGGATATCTGTCTAGTCCTGTGTTTGAGACTCTTAAATGAGGCTCCATAGACTCCGTATGCATATTCAAATTCCCAGGGGGCAATGCACCATGGATCTCACTGTGTTTGAGTGCTTTAGCCAGCTGCCCGCAGTGTTTTCTCAACTGGTCTCCCTGAGATCAGTGAGAGCTTTGTGATGTTGGTCTACCAGGCATTGCTCCCACCTCGCCAGAATCCTACTCCACACTGATGGGGGCAATACCCTGAAACAGCTGTTTGTGAATGGATACCTGGTTTGGTAATTCACTTATCATATCCTTGAGCTCATAACATTACTGAGCGGGATAGTGACTGAAAGGGCCACTTAATATGGTGGTAATGGTGGTCTCTGCAAGGAGTCCACCCCAGGGCTAGGCCCTTTCCTGGAGGGACATCTGGCTAGTCCCGTGTTTGAGACTCTTAAATGAGGCTCCACAGACTCCATTTGCATATTCAAATTCCTGGGGGCAATGCACCATGGATTTCACTGCAGTGTTTTCCTCGACTGGTCTCCCTGAGATGAGTAATAGCTTTGTGATATTGTTTCTTTTGTCATACAGGAATTTAGTAAAATTACCCCAAATGTATTATATTATGTATTCATTGGTGTGTTGTTTTCTATTAAAAAATGCTCAATCTGTTCTGTATCTTTAAATTCCACAGAAGCGATTTACCGTCTGCATAGTGTTAATATGATGTTCCTTGATGTCTCAAGTTACATTTTGTTTTCTTGGGTCTTATACGGTTGCAACATGATACCAATAAAATCCAATAACCATGACCTTGAAGAACTGTTACGAAGTCTTATTTATAGAAAACGTGATTGCCTAAAAATTGGTCTCACAGCAAGAGTTGGAAAATGTGAGCTATTATGCACCATGACCTTTGAAATTGACCTTTCTATCAAGTGAACATTATGGCATTGATAAAAGCTACTGCTTTGATGGTCCCTAACTTCAACTAATGCACCTTTATTTGTTTCATCAGATACTACGATATTGCCTTTGCAAACTATACTTATCTGGTTATATAGTATGTAAAACTCCAACAAATATAGCAATAGTAAACACAAAATAAATACTTTATTGTCATAATATACAGTATATGTATGTATAAAACATCCTTTGGACCATGTACAATTCTCAATGCTGCCACAAATTTCTCTGGAATATCTGGATGATATTAATTTGGGGCTGATCGGCAGACCACACGGCAATGAAATAAGATGCACTGCATTCCTTGTATGCCCACAATGCCAAAAATATGTCTTCCATATTTATAGAATCTACACCAGTTACAAAAAAAACAGCATTCAATCCTGAAATCTGGTGCCATCATATCTGCTGTTAATACTTTTGAAGATAGAAAAACTTATCTCCACAAGCGCTAAAAGTCACACCTTCCAGACTCTTGTACAGACATTGTCATGGCTATCCATTGGATAACACACATCAATTAGGCTAGGGTCACACCATCATTACTCCCTGTGTTCAAGGTGTTCCTTCTGAAACTTAGAATTTGGCAGCATTAACACAGTGTTACCAGAAGGGTAACACTGCGTTAATGCTGTCTATTCATGACTATGGCAGACGGAACCCGAGCACAAGGTAAACGCTGGCATCACACTGCCGGAGTTCCAAATCCCCTGCTTTTTTCAAGCTCATCACATGACGCAGGCCCTCTTTCCGGTAACACTGCGCTAATGCTGCCAAATTCTAAGTTTTATACTGAACCTACTGAACGTAATGCTGATGCTGGTCTGGGAGAGCATAATATTTCTGGCACACTATAAATGAGTAAATGAGGAAGACACGTCAACTCATACTATCTGTTTTTTTTATTCAGGTGTCAGTAGTGTCCAAGCAAAAGGAAGTGCTCCACCCTGCCGGTTCAAGTGGTCTTCACTGGGGTGTCCTGAGCTGTATAACATAGGAGTACAAAATAAAAATTGCAAATAGTGAGTCACAGTGATCGTGATATTTGTAGTACAACATATCATATTGAGACGTTTAAAAAGAAAACAATGGACAATCTAATCAACTATAGGAAAAACCTACAGGAGAGAACAAAAACAAAGTTTAGACGGGATCAACAAGATTACGAAAAACATCAAGTATACAGGTGGAAATGTTGCTTCATACCACCAGGGCATAGGTATTATTCATCCTCAGGAAGCAAGGGAGAGTATGGCAGACAGAGACCCCACCCTTTTTTAGGACTTCGACAATCCCGATGCGGAAGATGATGAGGAGAAGGAGGAGGACATCGACGCAGGGAACCTGCACAACCCCCTCAACCCCCACCCCCGCCACCACCAGGCGAGAGGATGACCCTATGTTCACAGGTAGGACCAACAGCCTCATCTTCAACATCTCCTATGCCCTTTCCCCGACAGAATCGCAGACCCTACAGAAAGGACTCACATTTTTCCCAACCCCAACATTTGACGCATTCACACTTGACCAGGAGCTGAGGAGATTTTTTAGAAATGTCCGCCTGAAAGCTCACATTATTCCCTTAGATAACGCCATGCCTGGAGGGAATGAGGTCACTAATCCCAATCAATTTACCCTTAAAAAACTAGACCTAAAAATCAGGGAGTAAATTCAATCCATCAAAGATATGCCATCCGGTGGAGACCTTTATCTCCTTGGTCTCCAAAGACATCAACATCCTACTTCACAACATTGGTAAGGGTGAATTCCCCCTCAAGGGTAGGGTGGATGTAGTCAAGGGCCGGAGTAAATATGTTGCAGAGATAGAGTCACAGTTGAGTAATACAGACACATATACACCTATGGCAAATAATCCTACACCACAGATCAGAAACCTGATCCAGGATAAAATCGATCATTTTTTACATCTAGATATCTAGACATCATAGACGCCAAACTAGCTGAGTTCCTTATGCATTTGAATCCGGTAACACTGGTTACCTAAAATTCTTAAAAACCTTCAAAACCCACCGGGACGCCCAATCATGGCATCAACGGACTCGCTCTTATTCCCATTAGCCAAGACGGTTGAAAAAATTCTAACACCCCTCATTCCCTTGATCTCGTCAATTGTGAAAGACACGGGTGACTTTCTCAACCACGTCAGGAATCTGGGTGACATCCCCAATGGGTACTACATGGTAACCCTTGATGTGTAGAGTCTGTACACCAGCATTGATCATGATGGTGGTATCGATGCTGTGAAATGGTTCCTCGGTAAATACAGCAATTTGACGGACGGACAAACAAATTTTTACATTGACATTCTGGAGATAATACTATGGAAAAACATTTTCCTTTTCGATGATCAATTTTATATGAAGCGTTGGGGGACAGCCATGGGGTCCAACGTGCCACCCCCATACTCTAACATATACATGGCTTTATTTGAGGAAATGTTCATCTACACTAATCAACTAGCAAAGAACAACATGATTTCCTGGAGAAGCTACATTGACGATGTGTTCATGGTCTTGAAAGGGGACGCCCCTACACTGGTATGTTTCCATAATGAGATGAACAACAGCCTTCCCAATATAACATTTACCATGAATTTTCATACTGAACGCATCAATTTCCTTGACACATTGGTGATCAACAACTCATGCCAGATCATGACAGACATTTACGTTAAACCGACCGCATAGTCTCTGATCCCTCACTAAGACATACCAGGCACAAAGACATGAGCCTGAAGTTCATTGAAAGGGGCTATCCACCATCGATGGCTTCCCCGATAGGCATCACGACTACTATAGCACGCCGGAAAACTGAAAGAATGGCATTTTCAACACATATCACCCCTTCCAACCTCTCGTACATTAAATCATCAGGGGACACTGGCCATTACTTGGAAAGACCTATCCATCCATACCTGAATTTCAAAATCCAATCCTGTTATGTCATTAGAAACCTAGCAATCTCAGAAACAAACTCATCAGAGCAGACATAGCGTGCCAATGAGACAACTGACCCTAGCCACCCGACGCACTGTCAACTTTCCATGCCTGGGGTGTCGACAATGCTCGAATATGTCCATAAAACATGAAAACCGGGCACTGACCTTTTTCTTCCTCCTGAACCCAAGAGATGAGTGTAAGGGCACGTTGCTCAGCTGCACAGCATAAGGTAGTACACGTGTCCAGAAAGAAGAGCGGCACTCGTGCTTCTTAAGTAAATCCGGCTTTATTCATCGTGCTGTCATAATACAAGGGTAGTGCTGGTGGGGAGGGAGAAGCTGGCGGCCTCGAATATGATGAGAGGGTCCACCTTCACACATCCCACGACTGAGAAAAGATTCCAGATTAAACAATTCTTCACTTGTGACTCAACCCATGTAATTTATTTGATTAAGTGCCCATGCGGTCTCGGATATGTTGGACAGACCATCCAGCATGTCCGATATCACATAAGCAAACATAAATCCACAATCAGGTGTGAACAAACCCTACTCCCAATTCCAGCACACTTTATATCCAAGAAACACACAATAGCGCAATTGAGGTTGCAGGTCACTGACCACATACCGGCAAACAGGAGAGGGGCGACAGGGCATGTTTACTGAGGGAAGGGGCGACAGGGCATGTTTACTGAGGGAAAGGGAAGACTTTTGGGTCTTCACATTGAGAACCCTAGAACCCAATGGCCTGAATAGAGAATATGAGGTAACATATTAAAAGATAAACAGCAATATAGCCTCCTATATTTGTTTCCGCGGTAATGTTTTTCCTGCCGAGGTGGACTGTTGTCCCCTATACAGCCCCCTCAGAATCTCAATTACAATTAAATATGTGACATAACGAAGAAATGCCTTTATTTACTATATGGTTACCTTAAAAATGTGTTATTCCAGGTTTCCTCAAGTTCTATTCATTTTCTCTATACATTTAAAAATTTTTACATGCTAATGGTTCCTTTTGCTAATCTGCTTCTCCTCTTTTTCACAGATATAGCAATATCCCATGTCTTAATAAGACAGAAATTCACTCCTAAGCACTTCTCACTACCTACTGAGACAGGCAGCAGAAGATTGCATGGTATCCTTTTAATTCACGCTAGTATCAAATAGCCGCGCGCATTGCTGTTTTACAGCGCTGACGTTACCCGAACAGAACGCACATGCGCAAGCTTGTGCTCCACTCACACCGACGTCCTGCGTTTCAAATACAAGAAGCAGGACGTCGTAGCTCCATCCCTTCGCCATCATAAGGATGTGTCCCGCACTCCCTCACTGCCACAAGCCCAGGCAAGGACGCACAGACTCCAGGACATAAATGGATACTTTCATAACTCTGATCAAGCTGTAATCCCTCCTTTTGTTAATTGCTAGGCACCTGAGTGACTACTTGTTTTCCCACATAGGTCTTCACCTTCAGTTCCCACTGCAAATATAATAAAAGGTAACAATCACATTACCTAGGATATACATGGGTATTAACCTAACATAAGGGGACTTGCATCAAGAGTTCACATATCACTACTATTGCCCCTAGGTTTCTAACCAGTTACAACTGTGGCCACCGATAGGTGAAGTGTCCAACATCATATAGGTACTGTGTGTTTTACACTGTTAGCATAACCTATGGCATGTTTACCTATACATGTTAATACTGAACTTGTTTCCATTATAGGGGACAGTACCTCCACACCATTGGAGACCCCTCACTACACAAGGGTGCATAACCCTTATAGGTAGATTACCCATTTTATTCTATTATGTTCACTGCATATTGATCCCTAACGATTTTTTCTGATACTTGACAGATTTTCCCCCCCTTTTTTTGCTTTTATATTATAAGTGATTACCACCACCCTACGCTTTAAATTATTCATGACCATAGTCAAATCTGTAACCTTTGATGTTTACCATATGAGATCATTTTATAGAACACCGATGACTCACCCTACAAGATGTAAGATATGCATGTATTCCCACATTGTATATATTTATCCCTTAACACCAATGTTTTCAGATATGTTGTACTACAACTACGGGTTGACGTCTCTCCCTCATTTATTCATTAATAGTGTGCCAGAAATATTACGTTCTCTGAGTTGTATACCCCTTTTTCTGAGCACCTTGACTTGGTGAAGCCAAACCTTTTTTCCTCACTGTAGATGCTGGTCTGTAACCAGGCCCAGACTGGCCATAGGGCATACCGGGAGTTCTCCCGGTGGGCTGAAGTGGAATTGCACCGTTGCCGCCGCTCTTTACCTTTAAGAGCTTCGCCTGCGGCCCCTTTCTGTCTGTCTGCCGCTGCCGGCCGGGCACAGCTGGGGAGCTGCACAGTAGCCGCAGCCGCGTTTCCGGTGTGGAGCTTCCGGCTGTGTTCCTGCAGCCGGTTCTTGGAGAAGGAGTATGATGACTGCTCCTCCACTCCTCAGCGGCTCCAGCCTCCCTGAAGCTTCTGTACACCCTGCTGACCAGGGGCCTGGGGCCATGCAGTACCTGTACCTGCACTGTCGGCTGGTACCGGGCACGTCCTCTGGCTTCATCTCCTGCGTGGGCTGAGCGACCTCCTTCTTCCTGGGCGGTAAGAAGGAGTATTATGCCTCCAGCCTGGAGGTTTCTGCAGTGTGTCTGGACTCTGTCTGGTGGCTGCATCTCCATCTGAGGCACAGGGGATTTATTTGTTTGAACTTTCACTGCCCCCCTCCCCCCCCAGATCTGTGACCTGTCAAACAAATGCCATCAATCCCACAGACACAGCGACGGACCGAGAGCAGAGTCCTGTCCTGGATGGTAATTGTGACTCAGCAGAGCAGCACTGTAAGACCATGTATATCCCTCCCTCTCCATGTGTATGTGTGTGTACTGTAAATGTGTGTATATATGTACTGTATGATTGTGTACATATGGATGTGTGTCTGTATACATGGATGTGTGTCTGTGTGTGTACATATGGATGTATATGTGTATACATGGATGTGTGTGTACATTTGGATGTGTGTGTGTGTGTGTGTGTGTACATGTGTACATGTGTCTGTATGTATACATGTGTCTGTGTATACATGTGTCTGTGTGTGTACATGTGGATGTGTGTGTATACATGGATGTGTCTGTGTGTACATATGGATGTGTATCTGTATACATGGATGTGTGTCTGTGTGTGTACATATGGATGTATGTGTGTATACATGGATGTGTGTGTGCATATAGATGTGTGTGTACACATGTCTGTTTGTGTACATGTGTCTGTGTGTGTGCATGTGTTTGTGTGTGTGCATGTGTCTGTGTGTACGTGTGTGTGTGTACGTGTGTGTGTGTGCATGTGTCTGTGTGTGTGCATGTGTCTGTGTGTGTGCATGTGTCTGTGTGTGTGCATGTGTCTGTGTGTGTGCATATTGATGTGTGTGTATACGTGTGTGTGTACGTGTGTGTACGTGTGTCTGTGTGTACGTGTGTGTGTGTGTACGTGTGTCTGTGTGTACGTGTGTCTGTGTGTACGTGTGTCTGTGTGTACGTGTGTCTGTGTGTGTACGTGTGTCAGTGTGTGTGCATGTGTCAGTGTGTGTGCATGTGTCTGTGTGTGTGCATGTGTCTGTGTGTGTGCATGTGTCTGTGTGTGTGCATATGGATGTATGTGTATACATGGATGTGTGTGTATGTGTGTGTACGTCTGTGTGTACGTGTGTGTACGTGTGTGTGTACGTGTGTCTGTGTGTACGTGTGTCTGTGTGTACGTGTGTCTGTGTGTACGTGTGTACGTGTGTCTGTGTGTACGTACTACGTGTGTCTGTGTGTACGTGTGTCTGTGTGTGTACGTGTGTCTGTGTGTGTGCATGTGTCTGTGTGTGTGCATGTGTCTGTGTGTGTGCATGTGTCTGTGTGTGTGCATGTGTCTGTGTGTGTGCATGTGTCTCTGTGTGTGCATGTGTCTGTGTGTGCATATGGATGTGTGTGTATACATGGATGTGTGTGTGTACGTGTGTCTGTGTGTACATGTGTCAGTGTGTGTACATGTGTCTGTGTGTGTGCATGTGTCTGTGTGTGTGCATGTGTCTGTGTGTGTGCATGTGTCTGTGTATGTGCATGTGTCTCTGTGTGTGCATGTGTCTGTGTGTGCATATGGATGTATGTGTATACATGGATGTGTGTGTGGTACGTCTGTGTGTGTGTACGTGTGTGTGTACGTGTGTGTGTACGTGTGTCTGTGTGTACGTGTGTCTGTGTGTACGTGTGTCTGTGTGTCTGTGTGTACGTGTGTCTGTGTGTACGTGTGTCTGTGTGTACGTGTGTCTGTGTGTCTGTGTGTACGTGTGTCTGTGTGTACGTGTGTCTGTGTGTACGTGTGTACGTGTGTCTGTGTGTACATGTGTCTGTGTGTACGTACTACGTGTGTCTGTGTGTACGTGTGTCTGTGTGTGTACGTGTGTCTGTGTGTGTACGTGTGTCTGTGTGTGTGCATGTGTCTGTGTGTGTGCATGTGTCTGTGTGTGTGCATGTGTCTGTGTGTGTGCATGTGTCTCTGTGTGTGCATGTGTCTGTGTGTGCATATGGATGTGTGTGTATACATGGATGTGTGTGTGTACGTGTGTCTGTGTGTACATGTGTCAGTGTGTGTACATGTGTCTGAGTGTGTGCATGTGTCTGTGCATATGGATGTGTGTGTATACATGGATGTGTGTGTGTACATGTGTGTGTGTGTGTACGTGTGTGTGTACGTGTGTGTGTGTGTACATGTGTCTGTGTGTACGTGTGTCTGTGTGTGCGTGTGTCTGTGTGTGTACGTGTCTGTGTGTGTACATGTGTCTGTGTGTGTGTACATGTGTCTGTGTGTGTGCATATGGATGTGTGTGTGTGTATACATGGATGTGTGTGTATACATGGATGTGTGTTTACATATGGATGTGTATATGTATATATAAAAATATATATAATGTATATGTGTGCACAAATGGATGTGTCTGCATATACACATATACTGTGTGTGTACATACGGATGTGTGCGTATATATAATGTGTGTGTACATATGGATGTGCGTGTGTGTCATATGAATGTATGTGCATATATATATATATATATATATATATATATATATATATATATATATATATATATTATATTATAGGCCCAGTTCACATCTGCGTTTTGGCTGTGTTTGGCTTCATTTAATTCAAAGCACATGTGTTTTTGCAACTGCAGCCCAAAGCGTTGCAGCCCACGCTTTTGGCTGCACTTGCAAAAGCACATGTGCTTTGTGTTTTGCATTGCTTTTGCATTAAACCCTGTGGATGCGTTTTGGAATGTGTTTTTAGGGGTAAAAACACATACAACCGCAAATGAAGCCAAACACAGCCAAAACGCAGATATGAAAAGGCCCATACTGTATGTGTGTACATCTGGATGTGTGTGGTGGACACTGCACAGTACCACTTCTCCTGTCCTGTATACTGGGTGTGATCCTCAGTATCTGTATTATTCTGTATATATACACTGCACAGTGCCACTTCTACTGTCTTGTATACTGGGTGTAATCCTCAGTATCTGTATTATTCTGTATATATACACTGCACTGTACCACTTCTCCTGTCCTGTATACTGGGTGTAATCCTCAGGATCTGTATTATTCTGTATTATGTACACTTGCACAGTACCACTTCTCCTGTCCTGTATACTGGGTGTAATCCTCAGTATCTGTATTATTCTGTATAATATATATACATGCACAGTACCACTTCTCCTGTCCTGTATACTGGGTGTAATCCTCAGTATCTGTATTATTCTGTATATATACACTGCACAGTACCACTTCTCTTGTCCTGTATACTGGGTGTAATCCTCAGTATCTGTATTATTCTGTATATACACACACTGCACAGTACCACTTCTCTCTTGTCCTGTATACTGGGTGTAATCCTCGTATCCTGTATTATTCTGTATATACACACTGCACAGTACCACTTCTCCTGTCCTGTATACTGGGTGTAATCCTCAGTATATGTATTATTCTGTATATATACACTGCACAGTACCACTTCTCCTGTCCGGTATACTGGGTGTAATCCTCAGTATCTGTATTATTCTGTATATACACACGCTGCACAGTACCACTTCTCCTGTCCTGTATACTGGGTGTAATCCTCAGTATCTGTATTATTCTGTATATATACACTGCACAGTACCACTTCTCCTGTCCTGTATACTGGGTGTAATCCTCAGTATCTGTATTATTCTGTATATATACACTGCAGAGCACCACTTCTCCTGTCCTGTATACTGGGTGTAATCCTCAGTATCTATATTATTCTGTATATATACACTGCACAGTGCCACTTCTCCTGTCCTGTATACTGGGTGTAATCCTCAGTATCTGTATTATTCTGTATATATACACTGCACAGTACCACTTCTGTCCTGTATACTGGGTGTAACCTCAGTATCTGTATTATTCTGTATATATACTCTGCACAGTACCACTTCTCCTGTCCTGTATACTGGGTGTAATCCTCAGTATCTGTATTATTCTGTATATATACACTGCACAGTGCCACTTCTCCTGTCCTGTATACTGGGTGTAATTCTCAGTATCTGTATTATTCTGTATATATACACTGCACAGTACCACTTCTCCTGTCCTGTATACTGGGTTATAATCCTCAGTATCTGTATTATTCTGTATATATACACTGCACAGTACCACTTCTGTCCTGTATACTGGGTGTAATCCTCAGTATCTGTATTATTCTGTATATATACTCTGCACAGTACCACTTCTCCTGTCCTGTATACTGGGTGTAATCCTCAGTATCTGTATTATTCTGTATATATACACTGCACAGTGCCACTTCTCCTGTCCTGTATACTGGGTGTAATCCTCAGTATCTGTATTATTCTGTATATATACACTGCACAGTACCACTTCTCCTGTCCTGTATACTGGGTGTAATCCTCAGTATCTGTATTATTCTGTATATATACACTGCACAGTACCACTTCTCCTGTCCTGTATACTGGGTGTAATCCTCAGATCTGTATTATTCTGTATATATATACACTGCACAGTACCACTTCTCCTGTCCTGTATACTGGGTGTAATCCTCAGTATCTGTATTATTCTGTATATATACACTGCACAGTGCCACTTCTCCTGTCCTGTATACTGGGTGTAATCCTCAGTATCTGTATTATTCTGTATATATACACTGCACAGTGCCACTTCTCCTGTCCTGTATACTGGGTGTAATCCTCAGTATCTGTAATATTCTGTATATATACACTGCACAGTACCACTTCTCCTGTCCTGTATACTGGGTGTAATCCTCAGGATCTGTATTATTCTGTATATATACACTGCACAGTACCACTTCTCCTGTCCTGTATACTGGGTGTAATCCTCAGTATCTGTATTATTCTGTATATATACCCTGCACAGTACCACTTCTCCTGTCCTGTATAGTGGGTGTAATCCTCAGTATCTGTATTATTCTGTATATATACACTGCACAGTGCCACTTCTCCTGTCCTGTATAATGGGTGTAATCCTCAGTATCTGTATTATTCTGTATATATACTCTGCACAGTACCACTTCTCCTGTCCTGTATAGTGGGTGTAATCCTTAGTATCTGTATTATTCCGTATATATACACTGCACAGTACCACTTCTCCTGTCCTGTTGTCAGAGAGGCAGTATTGGACTTTGTGATTTTCAGCATTTAAATGGTGTTTAAATTAATTATCTCCAATATGGAAGTCATCACTTCTCTTCTGTACAGGACTTTCCTTTCGCTCTGGATCTGACCGCTGGGATCCCACAATCCCGAGAAACGTGGCTTTGTAGATCACCATGTAAATGGAGCTGCGGTTGATTTCCCTTTGCTGCACCATTCACATGTGGCTCTTCAGAAAACTCCTTTAAGGGTACTTTCACATCAGTGTTTTTTTTAAATCGCGGCAGTTGCGGTGAAAAAATCGCAACTGCTGCGATTAACGCATAACAGCTGCACTTGCAGCACAGTTGCGGCAAGCCCCATGCAATGTCTATGGGGCTTGCGGTAAGTGTGCAGCAGATGCGGCAAGTGCGGTTTCGGCTGACCGCGTTTTTTTTTTCGCGGCCGCACCCGCCGCAAGTGCCAAAACATCACCTGCCGCAAGCCCGCATATACATTGTATGGGGATTGCAGCAAGTGTGCCGCAAGTGCAGCCGTTATGCTTTAATCGCGGCAGTTGCGTTTTTTTCACGGCATCTGCCGCGATTTAAAAAAAACGCTGATGTGAAAGTACCCTAAGAAAGTGATGAGGCCACGACAATGTAAAAGCTAAATTCACTGATCGCGGCTGATGGGTGATATAGTATGTGGGCTGCTGGGACTTGGTTTCCAGGGCTGCTTTTTGGTCCCAGTCCGGCCCTGTCTGTAACCATAGCCTTACCTGCTCACAGCAGGAGATTTTACCTAAACAGGGGTCAGATGTAGTGTTAGAGTGTTAGCTCTTAAACCATTTCCAAGTCATGGTAAAGCCATGCCATTTAAAGACTGTATTTCACCATTACATTATGACACACAGCTATGCAAAAACATGAAATACAAACTATAAATCATAGATAACTAATAAAACACAATGAATTAACGACTCCTGGACAAAGCAACCTTGGTACAAAAAGCACATAGAATGAGGTTGGGATCTGCATTCCTTACCTGGCAACAGACCATTCCATGATTTACTTTTATTTGCTAAGCATATCCCATATAATTAATTTAAATATACCGTACTATTTTCCCACTGTGGATTATGTATACTCACTAGCCTAACTACCTATGTATTTTTATATGTGATATACAGGGGTCATATTAATTAATTTATTGATAATAATATACATATATTATGTTAATGTGGCATTGGTGGTTGATATATTATCTGGATTTTATGTTATACGTTGTTTTACAGTGCTAGGTGTCCCCATTTATGTAACTTTTACCTGCATCCTTAGGTGTCTTTTGGTATTTGCTATTTAGTTTTTATACTTCCATTATGAAGGTATTTTATTGAATATGAGTTTATTGAATATGGGTTTGCATAATTTTTTTCTTTCGGTGTTTACAGTGAATACATTTTTAATCTACATTTAAAATGTATACTGCAGATTAGTGTGAAGCAAAACCTTTAAAGTGTAAATGTTATGCCATTTCAAACAATACTGCACTGGTTGTTAATGATGGGTCACATAGCAGATATGATAATGCTTTTTTGTATAGATCATTTCTGAATGACAAAGACATTGACACCACTGGTTGGCTCTCAGTTGCCAGAGATGACAATCATAATGTGACCCACTTAACCATTATACATAAGGTACCAAAAGAATACCTTATTATCTGATGGTCTATTGGTGGTCATTACACACAAGATCTTCTGACACTGCTATGTACAGTCATGGCCAAAAGTTTTGAGAATGATACAAATATTAATTTTTACAAAGTCTACTGCTTCAGTTTTTCTAATGGCAATTTGCATATACTCTAAAATGTCATAAAGAGTGATCAGCTTAACAGCAATTACTTGCTAAGTCAATATTTGCCTAAAACAATGAACTTTAACCCCCAAAACACATTTCAACATCATTGCAGTCCTGCCTTAAAAGGAGCAGCTAACATCGTTTTAGTGATTGTTCCATTAACACAGGTGTGGGTGTTGATGAGGACAGGGCTGGCGAACAATCAGTCATGATTAAGTAAGAATGACACCACTGGACACTTTAAAAGGAGGCTGGTGCTTGGTATCATTGTTTCTCTTCAGTTAACCATGGTTATCTCTAAAGAAACACGTGCAGCCATCATTGCACTGCACAAAAATGGCCTAACAGGGAAGAGTATCGCAGCTAGAAAGATTGCACCTCAGTCAACAATCTATCGCATCATCAAGAACTTCAAGGAGAGAGCTTCCATTGTTGTCAAAAAGGCTCCAGGGCGACCAAGAAAGACCAGCAAGCGCCAGGACCGTATCTTAAAACTGTTTCAGCTGTGGTATCGGACTACCAGCAGTGCCTAGCTTGCTCAGGAATGGCAGCAGGCTGGTTTGACTGCTTCTGCATGCACTGTGAGGCGGAGACTCTTTGAGCAAGGCCTGGTTTCAAGGAGGGCAGCAAAGAAGCCACTTCTCTCCAGAAAAAAACATCAGGGACCGACTGATATTCTGCCAAAAGGTACAGGGAATGGACTGCTGAGGACTGGGGTAAAGTCATTTTCTCTGATGAATCCCCTTTTCGATTGTTTGGGGCATCTGGAAAACAGCTTATTCGGAGAAGAGGTGAGCGCTACCACCAGTCTTGTCTCATGCCAACTGTAAAGCATCCTGAAACCATTCATGTGTGGGGTTGCTTCTCAGCCAAGGGAATTAGCTCACTCACAGTCTTGCCAAAAAACACAGCCATGAATAAAGAATGGTACCAGAATGTCCTCCAAGAGCAACTTCTCCCAACCGTCCAAGAGCAGTTTGGCGCCCAACAATGCCTTTTCCAGCATGATGGAGCACCTTGCCATAAAGAAAAGGTGATAACTAAATGGCTCAGGGAACAAAACATAGAGATTTTGGGTCCATGGCCTGGACACTCCCCAGATCTTAATCCCATTGAGAACTTGTGGTCAATCATCAAGAGACGGGTGGACCAACAAAAAACAACAAATTCTGGCAAAATGCAAGCATTGATTATGCAAGAATGGACTGCTATCAGTCAGGATTTGGTCCAGAAGTTGATTGAGAGCATGCCAGGGAGAATTGCAGAGGTCCTGAAGAAGAAGGGTCAACACTGCAAATATTGACTTGCTGCATTAACTCATTCTAACTGTCAATATAACCTTTTGGTACTCATAATATGATTGCAATTATATTTCTGTATGTGATGTAAACATCATACAAACACAAATAAAAACCAGAGGGCAGCAGATCATGTGAAAATATCATTTTGGTGTCATTCTCAAAACTTTTGGCCATGACTATACATCTGTGCATGCTCTTATTCTATCCCGTCCGCAGGTCAAATATAAACAAATATTTGATGTCATAAATGCCTAAAGTATATTTTACCATTGCAAATGATTTTTGATGTTGCGAGATTTTTTTTGAAAATATCAAATGTTTCATTATTGTAAAATAAAATTGTGCATAATTATCCCACAATACTGAATAGAATATTATGTATTAACTTTAATAAATCTGGTCTCAGCATGTGTGTAAGGTGATATGCAGTGTTCAGAAAGTTACATGACTGACCAAACGAATTATTCTCCCCAACAATCTGCACCTAACAGAGTGTGCCACGTAATATGGAATTAGAAATAAAAAGAAAATAATATTTTTGCTTCCTAATAAAATTTCAGGCATAAATAAGTAAAGCAGGAAGAGATATTATTATTTAGTTTATATTAGTTAGATTTTTCTTTAAATATTAAAGAAATTAATGTCTATTTTTTTTTTTTTAAAACTAAAAAAACATAAGTGGAAATACATAGCAGATACTCACTTCAATCCCAAACTAGTTCAGTGGAAAGAAATACAGTACAGAGTCCCTTAGGCATGACATGTTTTTCTGACAAAGTGTAACATTGCAATGATTTACAAAGATATTAAGATGGAAATGATTATGTTGAACAATATTTTCAATAGCTGTAAGTGTGTTGTGGGAATCGTGATTTCAGAGAAAGAAAATTAGTTATGTAGGTAACATTATTCTATAATTTCCCAAAGGACATTTGCACAGGAAAGCATTTTATTATACTGTAAAATAAAGTTGTCTTGTGCTCACTTTATATATAATGTACTACAGAAATATTCTCATCAAGGCAAATCAGTGCTCAAGGAGTAAGTTGTCGCCAACATGAATTGTTGTAAAAAACGAGAAAGTCTGCAAAGTGCTGCCTGATAATGTATTTTTATTGCAAATGAGTTCCTTTGGTTTCATGGTTTTGTAGCTTAAATTCAAAATTTTTCTTAGATTCATACCTCTGTGATTCAGCAAGCTGGTCATTATTCTGTTTACTTGTGAATGGACTGACAAACTATAACATAACAGTAGGCTAAGTTGCATTAATGTTTTGCTCTCATATTGAAGAAAAAGTGCAATTGGGGCAGCTGCTAACAAAACTAAATTCTTCATGTTACAGGGGCAATGTACATGCAAACTGGCAGCTGTTAATAGGGTTTCTACAAGGAGGCTCAGCACATTCTACTACATCTATCAAATCCTAGCCTTCTCCTTTCAATCCACATACAGGGATCTGAACTTACAAAGTGGCGCCAGCAGTGGTGCAACTTAAAGCTCATAGTCCTTGATGAGAAAGCTTCATCAGGGCCCTCAATTATTGCAAATCTTTAATAACATTAGTCTTTTTCTATAGGCCAAAGGGACTTTTGGGGCCCCTACGTTACAGGGCCTGAATACGATTGCAACCAATGCAACTGTCGTAGTTACGTCACTGGGTCCCAATTTTTGGGCCACAAAGTCAGCTTCTGCTTTGAGGAGCATGGTGATGGTAGGAAGGTTCATCATGCAAGATCAGTACCATGAGGTCAAAATCAAATGCAAAATCTTTGGGCAGTAGAATCATCATAAAGATGGCTAAACTTAGAAAATAGTAAAACAGATCACTGATAGACCAGTATTCACTATAACTAGCAATGGCAATCGACATTCAGGAATTTAAATAGAGAGCAGCTATGTTAGAGCTGACAGCAGGTAGAAATACTAACTAGCTCTTAATTACTTCCAAGTTTACAGGAGTAATACATGGCTACCATATTTTTACCCTGCATCATTAGCCAAATTAAAGCAGACACAGAGAGTAAAAGAACCAGATTGTACAGTGCCATCCAAAGGTTTGGCACCCCTCTTCAAAATTTCTCTTATTGTGAACAGTTAAGTAATTTGAAAATGAAATTATTTTTAAAAGACATAAAGTTAAAAGCTACACATTTCCTTTGAATGTTAGGCAAAATATCTACTATATAATCATCTAAGGTTCTCTGTCTGTCACGGAAATTGCACACCAGCTCCAGGGCGCTCATTGGTGGCCGCTAGCGGGGGCCATCAATGAGCGAGGAGTATGCAAAACAGCCTTACGCATTCAAAATGCATGCCAAGCTGAAACCCGGCAACAGCGGTGCATTGGCGCCACTATCGCCGGAATACAGGCGTCCGGCCATGGCCGCCTCTACCTGCCCTAAGCATGCGGGGACCGCCGGAGCCGCCGAGCTCCATGCCAGCATGGAGCGGGGTGAGGGGAGCACACAGGCAGATGACGCGATGGAGCCGCGGTGAGTGTCCCTGCAGAGTCCGGACTCCTCACAGCCTCCTCCATCCCCTCCAGGCAGACAACGCAATGAAGCGCCGGTGAGTGTCCCCGCAGCGTGCGAGCTCCTCACTGCCTCCTCCATCCCCTCAGCTTCCCCATCCTCACAGCCTCCCCTCACCCTCCCCAACCTCACAGCCTTCCCATCCTCACAGCCTCCTACATCCTCACAGCCTCCCCATTCTCACGGCCTCCTCATCCTCACAGCCTTCTCCATCCTCACAGCCTCCCCATCCTCACAGCCTCCCCATTCTCACGGCCTCCCCATCCTCACAGCCTTCTCCATCCTCACAGCCTCCCCATCCTCACAGCCTCCTCCATCCTCACAGCCTCCTCCATCCCCTCAGCCTCCCCCATCCTCACAGCCTCCTCCTTCCTCACAGCCTCCTCATCTTCACAGCCTTCCCATCCTAACAGCCTCCTCCACCCTCACAGCCTCCCCATCCTCACAGCCTCCTTCATCCCCTCAGTCTCCTCCATCCCCTCAGCCTCCCCAACCTCACAACCTTCCCATCCTCACAGCTTCCCCATCCTCACAACCTCCCCATCCTCACAGCCTCCTCCATCCCCTCAGCCTCCCCATCCTCACAGCCTCCTCCATCCTCACATCCTCCCCATCCTCACAGCCGTCCCCACTCTCACAGCCTCCCCATCCTCGCAGCCTCCCCATCCTCGCAGCCTCCTCCATCCCCTCAGCCTCCTCCGTCCTCACAGCCTCCTCCATCCCCTCAGCCTACCCATCCTCACAGCCTCCCCATCCTCACAGCCTTCTCCATCCTCACAGCCTCCTCCATCCTCACAGCCTCCCCATCCCCTCAGCCTCCCCATCCTCACAGCCTCCTCCATCCCCTCAGCCTCCTCCGTCCTCACAGTCTCCTCCATCCCCTCAACCTCCCCATCTTCACAGCCTCCTCCATCCCCTCAGCCTCCTCCATCCTCACAGCCTCCTCCATCCGCACAGCCTACTCCATCCCCTTAGCTTCCCACTCCTCACAGCCTCCTCCATCCCCTCCAGGCAGACAACGCAATGGAGTGACGGTGAGTGTCCCCACAGCGTGCGAGCTCCTCACTGCCTCCTCCATCCCCTCAGCTTCCCCATCCTCACAGCCTCCTCTATCCTCACAGTTTCCTCCATCCTCTCAGCCTCCCCATCCACACAGCCTACTCCATTCCCTCCAGGAAGACAATGGAATGGAGCAGCGGTGACTGTCCCCACAGCTTGTGGGCTCATCACTGCCTCCTCCATCCCCTCAGCCTCCCCAACCTCACAGCCTTCCCATCCTCACAGCCTCCTACATCCTTACAGCCTCCCCATTCTCACGGCCTCCCCATCCTCACAGCCTTCTCCATCCTCACAGCCTCCCCATCCTCACAGCCTCCCCATTCTCACGGCCTCCCCATCCTCACAGCCTTCTCCATCCTCACAGCCTCCCCATCCTCACAGCCTCCTCCATCCTCACAGCCTCCCCATTCTCACAGCCTCCTCCATCCTCACAGCCTCCTACATCCCCTCAGCCTCCCCCATCCTCACAGCCTCCTCCATCCTCACAGCCTCCTCATCATCACAGCCTCCCCATCCTCACAGCCTCCTCCACCCTAACAGCCTCCCCATCCTCACAGCTTCCTTCATCCCCTCAGCCTCCTCCATCCCCTCAGCCTCCTCCATCCTCACAGCCTCTTCCATCCTCACAGCCTACTTCATCCCCTCAGCTTCCCCATCTCCACAGCCTCCTCCATCCCCTCCAGGAAGACAACGGAATGGAGCGGCGGTGAGTGTCCCCACAGCGTGCGGGCTTCTCACTTCCTCCTCCATCCCCTCAGCCTCCCCAACCTCACAACCTTCCCATCCTCACAGCCGCCCCATCCTCACAACCTCCCCGTCCTCACAGCCTCCTCCATCCCCTCAGCCTCCCCATCCTCACAGCCTCCTCCATCCTCACAGCCTCCCCATCCTCACAGCCTTCTCTACTCTCACAGCCTCCCCATCCTCACAGCCTTCCCATCCTCGCAGCCTCCTCCATCCCCTCAGCCTCCTCCATCCTCACAGCCTCCTCCATCCCCTCAGCCTACCCATCCTCAAAGCCTCCCCATCCTCACAGCCTCCTCCATCCTCACAACCTCCCCATCCCCTCAGCCTCCTCCATCCCCTCAGCCTCCTCCATCCTCACAGCCTCCTCCAACCCCTCAGCCTCCCCATCCTCACAGCCTCCTCTATCCTCACAGCCTTCCCATCCTCACAGCCTTCTCAATCCTCACAGCCTCCCCATCCTCACAGCCTCCCCATCCTCACAGCCCCCTCCATCCCCTCAGCCTCCTCCGTCCTCACAGTCTCCTCCATACCCTCAGCCTCCCCATCCACACAGCTCTCCCCATACTCACAGCTTCCTCCATCCCCTCAACCTCACCATCTTCACAGCCTCCTCCATCCCTTAGCCTCCTCCATCCTCACAGCCTCTCCATCCACACAGCCTACTCCATTCCCCTCAGCTTCCCCATCCTCACAGCCTCCTCCATCCCCTCCAGGAAGACAACGGAATGGAGTGACGGTGAGTGTCCCACAGCGTGCGAGCTCTCACTGCATCCTCACAGCTTCCCCATCCTCACAACCTCCCCATCCTCACAGCCTCCTCCATCCCCTCAGCCTCCTCCCCATCCTCACAGCCTCCTCCATCCTCACATCCTCCCATCCTCACAGCCTCCCCACTCTCCACAGCCTCCCATCCTCGCAGCCTCCCATCCTCGCAGCCTCCTCCATCCCCTCAGCCTCCTCCGTCCTCACAGCCTCCTCCATCCCTCAGCCTCCCATCCTCACAGCCTCCTCCATCCTCACAGCCTTCTCCATCCTCACAGCCTCCCATCCTCTACAGCCTCCCCATCCCTCAGCCTCCCCATCCTCACAGCCTCCTCCATCCCCTCAGCCTCCTCCGTCCTCACAGTCTCCTCCATCCCCTCAACCTCCCCATCTTCACAGCCTCCTCCATCCCCTCAGCCTCCTCCATCCTCACAGCCTCCTCCATCCGCACAGCCTACTCCATCCCCTTTAGCTTCCCCATCCTCACAGCCTCCTCCATCCCCTCCAGGCAGACAACGCAATGGAGTGACGGTGAGTGTCCCACAGCGTGCGAGCTCCTCACTGCCTCCTCCATCCCTCAGCTTCCCCATCCTCACAGCCTCCTCTATCCTCACAGTTTCCTCCATCCTCTCAGCCTCCCCATCACACAGCCTACTCCATTCCCTCCAGGAAGAATGAATGGAGCAGCGGTGCTGTCCCCACAGCTTGTGGGCTCATCACTGCCTCCTCCATCCCCTCAGCCTCCCCAACCTCACAGCCTTCCCATCCTCACAGCCTCCTACATCCTTACAGCCTCCCATTCTCACGGCCTCCCCATCCTCACAGCCTTCTCCATCCTCACAGCCTCCCCATCCTCACAGCCTCCCATTCTCACGGCCTCCCCATCCTCACAGCCTTCTCCATCCTCACAGCCTCCCCATCCTCACAGCCTCCTCCATCCTCACAGCCTCCCATTCTCACAGCCTACTCCATCCTCACAGCCTCCTAATCCCCTCAGCCTCCCCCATCCTCACAGCCTCCTCCATCCTCACAGCCTCCTCATCATCACAGCCTCCCCATCCTCACAGCCTCCTCCACCCTAACAGCCTCCCCATCCTCACAGCTTCCTTCATCCCCTCAGCCTCTCCATCCCCTCAGCCTCCTCCATCCTCACAGCCTCTTCCATCCTCACAGCCTACTTCATCCCCTCAGCTTCCCCATCCTCACAGCCTCCTCCATCCCCTCCAGGAAGACAACGGAATGGAGCGGCGGTGAGTGTCCCCACAGCGTGCGGCTTCTCACTTCCTCCTCCATCCCCTCAGCCTCCCCAACCTCATCACCTTCCCATCCTCACAGCCCCCCCATCCTCACAACACCTCCCCGTCCTCACAGCCATCCCTCCATCCTCACCTCAGCCATCCCCATCCTCACAGCCTCCCTCCATCCTCACAGCCTCCCCATCCTCACAGCCTATCTCACCTTCTCACTCTCACGCTCTCCCCATCCTCACAGCTTCCCATCCTCGCAGCCTCCTCCATCCCCTCAGCCTCCTCCATCCTCACAGCCTCCTCCATCCCTCAGCCTACCCATCCTCAAAGCCTCCCATCCTCACAGCCTCCTCCATTCCTCACAAACCTCCCCATCCCCTCCACCTCCCTCCACCTCAGCCTCCTCCATCCTCCACTCCCCTCCCAACCCTCAGCCTCCCCATCCTCACAGCCTCTCTCTATCCTCACAGCCTTCCCATCCTCACAGCCTTCTCAATCCTCACAGCCTCCCATCCTCACAGCCTCCCCATCCTCACAGCCCCTCCATCCCTCAGCCTCCTCCGTCCTCACAGTCTCCTCCATACCCTCAGCCTCCCCAATCCACCACAGCCTCCCCATACTCACAGCTTCCTCCACTCCATCCTCAACCTCCCATCTTCACAGCCTCCTCCATCCCCTTAGCCTCCTCCATCCTCACAGCCTCCTCCATCCACACAGCCTACTCCATCCCCTCAGCTTCCCCATCTCCACAGCCTCCTCCATCCCCTCCAGGAAGACAACGGAATGGAGTGACGGTGAGTGTCCCCACAGCGTGCGAGCTCCTCACTGCCTCCTCCATCTCCTCAGCCTCCCCAACCTCACAGCCTTCCCATCCTCACAGCCTCCTACATCCTCACAGCCTCCCCATTCTCACAGCCTCCCCATCCTCACAGCCTTCTCCATCCTCACAGCTTCCCCATCCTCACAGCCTCCTCATCCTCACAGCCTCCTCCATCCTCACAGCCTCCCTATCCTCACAGCCTCCCATCTTCACAGCCTCCTCCATCCTCACAGCCTCCTCCAGCCTCTCAGCCTCCCCATCCTCACAGCCTCCTCCATCCTTACAGATCCTCCATCCTCACAGCCTCCCCTTCCTCACAACTCTCCCCATCCTCACTAGCCTCCTCCATCCTCACATGCCTCCTCTCCTCACAGCACTGCCTCTATTCCCTCAGTCTCCTCCATCCTTGCAGCCTCTCCTATCTTCACATCCTCTCCCATCTTCACAGCATCCTCACAGCCTCCCCATCTTCACAGTGTCCTCCATCCTCACAGCCTCCTCCATCCTCACAGCCTCCCCATCTTCATAGCCTCCTCATCCTCACTCTTTACTTCTGTCTATAAGGTCTGTCAGTCAGTGTGACCCAGTTTACTCCTGTCTGCAAGGTCTGTCAGTCAGTGTCACAAACTTCACTCCTGTCTACAAGGCTGTCAGTCAGTGTGACGAACTATACTCCTGTCTACAAAGCTGTCAGTCAGTGACACAAACTTTACTCCTGTCTTCAAGGCTGTTAGTCAGTGTGACGCAGTCACTTCTGTCTACAAGGCTGTCAGTCAGTGTGACATACATCACTCCTGTCTACAAGGCTGTCAGTCAGTGTGACGCAGTTCACTCCTGTCTATGAGGCTGTCAGTCAGTGTGACGCACTTCACTCCTGTCTACAAGGGTGTCAGTCAGTGAGACACAATTAACTCCTGTCTATAAGGCAGTCAGACAGTGTGACGCACTTCACTCCTGTCTACAAGGCTGTCAGTCAGTGTGACGAACTTCACTCCTATATGCAAGGTTGTCTATCAGCGTGACACAGTTAACTCCTGTCTATAAGGCTGTCAGTCAGTGTGACGCACTTCACTCCTATCTGCAAGGCTGTCAGTCAGTGTGATGAACTTCACTCCTGTCTACAAGGCTGTCAGTCAGTGTGACGAATTTCACTCCTATATATAAGGCTGTCAATCAGTGTGACACAGTTCATTCCAGTTTACAAGGCTGTCAGTCAGTGGGATGCAGTTCACTCCTGTCTAAAAGGCTGACAGTCAGTGTGACGCAGTTAACTCCTGTCTATAGGGCTGTCAGTCAGTGTGACGCACTTCAGTCCTGTCTACAAGGCTGTCAGCCAGTGTGATGCAGTTCACTCCTGTCTAGAAGGCTGTCAGTCAGTGTGACACAGTTCAATCCTGTCTACAAGTCTGTCAGTCAGTGTGACGAACTTCACTCCTGTCTGCAAGGCTGTGAGTCAGTGTCACGAACTTCACTCCTGTATATAAGGCTGTCAGTCAGTGTTACAAACTTTACTCCTGTCTACAAGGCTGTCAGTCAGTGTGAAACTTTACTCCTGTCTACAAGGCTGTCAGTCAGTGTGACGCACTTTACTCCTGTCTACAAGGCTGTCAGTCAGTGTCATGAACTTTACTCCTGTCTACTAGGCTGTCAGTCAGTGTGACGCAGTTCACTCCTGTTTACAAGGTATTCTAGAATACCCGATGCATTAGAATCGGCCACCATCTAATATATATATATATAAGCCGAAGGCACTTCCGTCACTTGTCCGCACTTCTGTCACTTTGTCCACACACACATACAAGTACACATGCACACACATTCCGCTATACTTACCACCAGCCTCAGTCAACATGTCGCCACTCCCAAACTGCTGGATCCAATATGGCGTCCAGAAAGTCTCGCGAGACTTCCCGGATGCCATATTGGATCCAGTCGTCCGGGGGCAGCGACATACTTTGTCCAAGATGGTGTCCGGGAAGTCTCGCGAGACATTTCGGACGTCATATTGGATCCAGACGTCCGGGGGCTGTGACATGTCGACTGAGGATCCAGGCCGTGGGAAGACGCAGGGCCGGTGGTAAGTATAGCGGAGTGTGTGTGTGTATGTGTGTGTATGTGTGTATGTGTGTGTGTGTGTGTGTGCACTGACCACTCTGCTCACGGCACTGCGCTCACCACTCTGCCCACGGCACTGCGCTCACCACTCTGCCAACGGCGCTGCGCTGACCACTCTGCCCACGGCACTGCGCTGACCACTCTGCCCACGGCACTGCGCTCACCACTCTGCCCACGGCGCTGCGCTGACCACTCTGCCCACGGCACTGCGCTGACCACTCTGCCCAAGGCACTGCGCTGACCACTCTACCCACGGCACTGCACTGACCACTCTGCCCATGGCACTGCGCTCACCACTCTGCCCACAGCACTTCGCTCACCACTCTGCCCACGGCACTGCGCTCACCACTCTGCCCACGGCACTGCGCTCACCACTCTGCCCACGGCACTGCGCTCACCACTCTGCCCACGACACTGCGCTGACCCCTCTGCCCACGGCATTGCTCTCACCACTCTGCCCACGGCACTGCACTCACCACTCTGCCCACGGCAATGCACTGACCACTCTGCCCACGGTACTGTGCTGACCACTCTGACCATGGCACTGTGCTCACCACTCTGCCCACGGCACTGCGCTGACCACTCTGACCATGGCACTGTGCTCACCACTCGGCCCATGGCACTGCGCTGACCAGTCTGCCCACAGCACTGCGCTGACCACTCTGCCCATGGCACTGCGCTCACCACTCTGCCCACGGCACTGCGCTCACCACCCTGCCCACGGCACTGTGCTGACCACTCTGCCCACAGCACTGCGCTGACTACTCTGCCCACGGCACTGCGCTGACCACTCTGCCCATGGCACTGCACTGACCACATTGCCCACGGCACTGCGCTGACCACTCTGCCCACGGCACTGCTCTGACCACTCTGCCCACGGCACTGCGCTGACCACTCTGCCCACGGTACTGCGCTCACCACTCTGCCCACGGCACTGCACTGACCACTCTGCCCACGCACTGCACTCACCATTCTGCCCACGGCACTGCACTGACCACTCTGCCCACGGCACTGTGCTGACCGCGCTGACCACTTTCACCGCACTCACTGCTAACACCAAGCCATTTCGCAGTGCTAACCTCTGAACCACCACGCTGTGCTAACCACTGAGCCACTGTGCAGTGCTAACCACTGAGCCACCGCGCAGTGCTAGCCACTGAGCCATCGCGCACTGCTAACCACAGAGCCACCGTATACTCTGTTACCTACAGAGCCGCCTGTATACTCTGTTACCCAAAAAGCCACCTGTATACACACAATTCATTTCACCGCACTCGCGTAACTATTAGTAAATAAGCTATATATGGATTCTTTAGAATCGGGCCACCATCTAGTATACATATATTTTAATTATTTTTTTTCATCTTTAACATTTGAAAAATTATAAAAAGAAAAATAGGCTGATGCAAACGTTTAGACACCCTTTGATTTCTGTGTACTCAGATAACTTTGGCCATTATTTCAGACCTTAATTAGGTGTTAGGGTTATGGATTGTTCGCTATGATAGTTAAGAAAGGAAAAATGATGCAAATTTCACACCTTTATAAAACCTCTGCCTCCACTAACCTTGTGCCAAAAAACAGCAGCCATGGGTTCTTCTAAGCAGCTGCCTAGCACTCTGAAAATGAAAAAGGTGGAGGCCCACAATGCAGGAGAAATCTATAAGAAGATAGCAAAGCATTTTGAAGTTGACCTTTCCTCAGTTCAAGATGTAATTAAGAAATTACAGTTAACTGGAACAGTGGAGGTCAAGATAAGGTCTAGGAGACCAAGTAGTGAGAGCTTCTCCTAAGATTGATAGTGAGGGAAATCTGAATCCCTGCTTAAATGCAAAAGGACCTTCTGGAATATTTAGCCCAGTTGTGGTACATTGTTCTACTGTTCAGAGACCCTGTACAAATATGGCCTTCAGGGAAGAATCATCAGAAGAAAATCTTTGATGCATCCTCATCATAAAATTCAGCATTAGAAGTATGCAAAATAACATCTAAACAAGCCTGATGCACTTTGGAAACAAGTTCTGGAGACATACAAGTTTAAAATACAAGTCTTTTGCCAAAATGATCAAAAGAATGCTTGGAGAAAAAAGGGCACATCTTGCCATCCATTAAGCATGAGATGATCAATCATGCTTTAGGATTGTGTTGTAGCCAATGGCATGGGGAACATTTCATGTGTAGGAAGAAGAATTAATTCAATAAAATGTTAACCAATTCTCGATGCAAAGATAAAAATATGAGTAAAAAATCTGAAGTTGAGAAGAAGATGGCTTGTACAAATGGATAAGATTCTAAACATACATCATAATCCACAATAGACTACTTCAAAAGGCGCACGCTGAAAGTTTCACAACGGCCCTCACAGTATCCTGATCTGAAACATTTGAAAGTCTGTGGCTAGACCTCAAAACAGCCGCGCATGCAAGTGACATAGGAATCTCATAACTGGGCATTTTTCCAAAAGAGTGTGAATGAAAATTATTCAAACTAGATTTGAAAGACTCTTAGTCGGCTGCAAAAAGAGTTTACAAGCTGTGATACTTTTAAAAAGGGGGTGCTATTAGTACTTACAATGCAAGGTCCAAACTTTTGAATCTACCCATTACACTTTTTGTAATTTTTTAAATGTAAAAGATCAAAATATGTATATATTTGCCTGGAATGCAAAGGAAATGTTTCATCTTTCACTTTATGCCTTTTAGGCTAGGGTCACATCTGCAGCAGGGCTATGCAGATCCTGATCTGGATTTGAGCATTAAAAATGCTTAAACCGGATCAGAACCACAGCACATAGGAGCTTATTATAACGGTTACCGCATCTGGATTTGCAGCCTGCGTGAAAAATCATGTAGGCTGCAGTTTTCGGAGCGGTATCCCTGCCACAGCAGATTTGTTATAATGGGATCCCATGGGAGCCCATGCGGCTGCCACAAGGCATATGTGGATGCCTGCGTCAGCCGGCAGCTTTGACATCCCTGCTACCACAGGGATGAACAAAGGGTTAAATAATAAGAATGCACATGGGTAACATGTCTCTAGGGGGAGTCCACCCCCCCTAGAGACATGATGTCCACTCAGGACGGCATGTCAGGGGTTAACTTAGCTGTTAACCCCATCGCCGCTATTGTCGGCTTTCATTAATTCATTATTACAAGCCGCCGGCTCCCAGCATCAGGACCACTATGTTAGGCACTTTGCAAAAGCATTTTACAGTACAGCATCCTCAATGCCCCAATATTTGAGCAGCAACAGTCACATGAAGGTGATGGTGGGAATGTGTCACAAGTGGTGGTGCATGATGACACACAATTGCCAGAAAGTCAAGAGGAGGACCAGGGTGCGGAAGTGGAAGACGACGTGGTGGATGATATAGTAACTGACCCAACCTGGCAGTAGGACATACAAGGACATCTGTGCACGGGAGGGGAAGGGGGGTGTAGCACCCCAACAGACAGAAAGAAGCAGTGTGGTGGCCACAGACAGAAGGCGGGCAACCATTCCCCATAACACCAACATGACAAAAATTGCCAGTACAACTGTAGGTCTTCCCGAGTCTGGCTGTTTATTAAGGACTCTGCCGATCATTCCAAAAAGGCAATTTGTACCACCTGCCATGCCAGCAACAGCAGGGGTAGCAAAACTACCAGCCTGACCACCACCAGCATGATCAGGCACATGGCAGCAAAGCACCCGACTTTGTGGGCCGAACCCCAGGGTCTAGGAGCAGTGTCTGCTGGTGACACCACTGCTTCTTCCACTCTTGTGAGTGGAAGGCAATCCCCTGTCCATAGTGCATGCGAAGATGCCTTCCTGTCCTGCACCTGTCATTGCATAATCAGAAATACCACCATCAGCAACCACGTACACATCCTTGTCCCAGTGCAGCTTTAAGTTTTTCATACCCCAATCCTTGGAACACAGGCACAAATGCGCAGCCAACACCTCACAAGCAACACTACTCAATTGGCACATTTTGTGACTGCTTGTGCTTGAAATGTTGCCTTATAGGCGAGTGGAGATGGAAGCATTACACAACCTGATGGCAACGGCCGTCCCTCGTTACTCGCTCTCCAGCCGCCACTATTTTTCCCGGTGTGCCAACCCTGCATTACACAAGCATGTGTCCCAAAACATTAGCCGTGCCCTTAACAATGCAGTTTCCAGGAGAGTCCACCTAACCACAGACACGTGGACAAGCGCTTGTGGGCAGGGACAGTACATCTCGCTGACGACACACTGGGTTAACATAGTGTAAGCCAGGACCCAGTCGGACCTTGGGATAGAACACATCCTCCAATGTCAAGTATTGCGGGCCCTAACTCAATCAGAGTTGCCCCCACAATCTACAGCCTCTGCACGTCATCCTCCACATAAGTCAGAAGCTGGAAGCACTGCATCACTGCCTCGGCCAAGTGGCAACAGGCTGTGCTGAAGCAAATATACGTAGGTGACAAACCGTACAATGCTGAAGAGTTGTGGACAGTTCTGAAAGAGCAGGCAGATCTGTGGCTCACACCGCTGAACCTACAGCCAGGCATGGTCATGTGTGACAATGGCAGGAACCTGGTGGCGGGTCTGAGGCGAAACGAGCTCACACATGTCCCATGCCTGACCCATGTGCTCAACCAATTGGCTCAGTGGTTTCTTAAATCCTACCCGGAGCTGTTGGATCTGCTCATCAAAGCACGCCGCCTGTGAACCCATTTTACAAAGTCACCTACTGCTTTGGCTGCCCTTGCCAGATTTTAGCAGTGTTTGCAGCTTCTTGCTCACAGACTGGTGTGTCATGTCATTGGAATTCGACACTGCAGATGTTGGTCAGGATATGTGAGCAGAAAAGGGCAGTTGTTGACTACCAGCATCAACATGGCCATCTGTATTCGCTTTAGACTCCACACATAAGATATTAAGAGTGGACATGGATGTCCAACATATTACCGTCTTCCAAAACTTTGAGGACTCCACCAAGATGGTGAGTGGCGATGATGCCATCATTAGCATCACCATCCCAATTCTCTGTCCTTCTGAAACACTCTCTGCTCAAAATCAAAGAGGATGCATTGCAGGCGGAGCACAAGAGATGGAGCAAGGAACCTTAGTGAGTAATTACACACAGCTCAGCCTTATCTCATCCCAATGTGGATTGGGGACAATGAGAAGGAGGAGGAAGAAGAACAGGAGCTAGTTTCATGCACTATAGACAGTACTACCTGCACAACTGTCATACCGTCTGTTCAGTGTGGATGGCCAGAGGACAGAGAGGAGGAAGAGGAGGAGGAGAAAAAGAGTCAGTCGTCCTCTTGGTGAGGACATGGAAGTCTTGCCTTCCCGTGACTCTCGCGTTATCAAAATTTTGGGTGACACTCATTACTGGTTGGTGAAACTTGTAGAAACACGCTACAAAGAGAACTTTATGTCTCTTTTTCCCGAGGTGGAGAGTCTACAAAAATGGGGCAGTACCAGAAGGCCCTTGTTGTGGAATTATTAAAAAAATTCCTTTCTGAATACTCTGATGGCAGAGGTCACAGTTTGTGGACAACCAAGGGGTACAGGCAAGAGAGACCAAACTTCAATCCAGTAGATGCAGGGGAATACTCTCAAAGTTCTCTGAGAGTTTTTTCAGCCCTTTCCATGGCACAGGCCCTGAGGCGCGGCGTACTCTCACAAGGAGTGCAAAGTTTGGGAGGATGCTGAAGGAGTACCTTGCCGACCGTACCAATGTCCTCCGTGATTCCTCTGTGCTTTATAATTATTGGGTATTCAAGCTGGACATCTGGCATAAACTGGCTCTCTAGCCTTGGAAGTCTTGGCCTGCCCTGCCGTTAGTGATTTGTCAGAGCGGGATTTTAGTGCCGCTGGGGGAATTATTACTGATAAGCGCACCCGCCTGTCAACTGAAAATGCTGACAGGCTGACTCTTATCAAAATGAACAAGGGCCAGATTGGGCCAGACATTTCAACACCAAATGATAGCAGCGTAATATAAACTCAAACAGAGTCTTTTTTGGGGAGGTATATTCCCATGCTCCTCTTCACACATAGGTTTACTGATTTTGGCTATATGCTCTAGTTCTCCTCCTTCTCCTCATCCTTCACCACCATATCACCAGGGTGACCGTGGTCCATGATACAACACCCACATAATATCTTTAAAGGGTGTTTATTATGCCCGAAACAAAAAAAGGTATACAGTATATTCATGTACTGTATATTCCCCAGGGGTAAATGTTTGTCAGTCCATACTTAGTGCATGGGTATTACAAGTATAGGAGATCCGCTCCTTTGTAATGAGAACATTGTTTTTTATGAGGCCCTTCCTTCAAACATGTCTTTTCCAAGGGCCATTGGAGTGCCTCCCAATTTTTGGCAGCCCTGCATGGAGCAGGTGAGGAATATGTGGTCCAGATTCATGGCTACTGAGACTTGACCGTGTGGAAGACAGGTTGTGGTGGTGGCAAACTGACTGGAAGCATTATCCGCTATCCAACCAAAAACCTTTTGACACTGGTTGGGTTTAATAGTGGTGTGCTGCGGTCCCCTAGGAATTGGGACAGACAGGAAGGTTGGTCTAAAAGATTTGGGTGTTTGTTGTGGCACAATTGTAGCTTGCCCACGGCCTCGACCTCTGCATGTGTGGCGCCCCACCTGGTCAGGCGTCACAGTTGGGGTACTGCAACCCTAAATGACTGTGCGGTGACCCCTGTCACAGTGGGAAGGCAGATGTCTGTGGAGGCTCCCATCCAAGCACTCCCACACACCCACCTAGAATAGATGGTTGGAGCCCATACCCTAGGGGGGGATGAGTTAGGGAAGGACACACAGTGAGTTTTAGTCGGTACTGAGGAAAGACAGAGAATGGGAAGCTTCAAACTGAGAAAAGTAGACTTCTAAGGAGGGGGCCTGGAGAGAGTGAACAGGCAGCCCAGAATGAAGAAGGGGACCCCCCGAGCGCCCATACTCAGGGAGAAAAGAAGATGGGAATGCAGGTGTGCCACAGTCCGTGCTGCTCCAAATGCAAAAACTCACCAAAGAGTCAAATTTTCCTTGAGCAAATTTCCAAGCTTTATTTTCTCCCTCCTACGCGTTTCGATGCCTAGCCTGGCACCTTCATCAGGGATATTAGATCAAACAGTAACAGTGGGGTTTTTATACTCAGGGAGGGAACCTTGGTCTACTTTACCGGAGCACCGGTTCTGAAGACGGTCAGGGAGTCCAGCCCCTGCACCAAGAACACCAGAGGTCGTGGGACTGTTTACCGGCCCCGACACCCTGTCTAGCAGGATCAATCACACCAGGTTAACCCACCAGGGTCAAATCCCAGAGCAGGAGAGGGAGAGAATGGAAAGCAGGATTGTTAGAGCACTTCCCAGCTCTCCTCAGCGCTGGCGAGGCTGTAAGGGGGTGGGAATGATGCGAATCGCGTCATTTCTAGTATCGGGTGATGTCAGTACACCCACGCCGCTTGCGCAGTGCGGGGCTTGAAGCCTACAGAACGGCGCGGGTGTACTGACGTCACCCGCTGCCAGAAATGACGCAATTCGCATCATTACAGCCCCATTACAGCCTCGCCAGCGCTGAGGAGAGCTGGGAGGCGCTGATAACATTATGCCTTGCAGATCACGCCTATTAAGTCGTGCTATCATGACGACATGGGCCTGCCTGGGTGACTAAAGAATAGCCACTACTCTCATTATCATCACTAATGAGTAAGTGCTATAACGTTTTTCTTCACTTTCACTGAATGCATTTATTAGCAAAAAGGAGTGTGGGATTACTGATGGGAGGCTGCAGGGACATGTTTTAATAGCTTAGGAGGCATTTTGGGGGTGACAGGATCCCTTTAAGTGATCCCTCGTCCAAGATATTCGACATTAGTTTCACTCCTCTTTCTATTCATACGGAGAGATTGATATTTGGGGAAGGAGCATGAAAAAAGATATCAGGATCCAAGTGGGTTCTACCACTTTAAATCCCAGCAATGATTGTTCTCCATGCTTGGATAGCAGCTCTTACCGTTGCCTCAACAGGAAGTTTCTTTTTATATTTGATTAAATAAGACACAATCAACCAGCTAAGGGCACCATCAGGCATATATATTTCCTTCATATTTACCCACGATGGCTTTTCTTTTGTATCCCACCATGTCTGTGAAATTTTAATTAGAGTAGCCAGGGAATATGCTTGGATATTGGGCATGCCTAAACCTCCTATCAGCAGCCAAAGACAAAAACTAACACTGCACTTAAAAGGATGCAGTCAGACCCCATTATGTGGAGCAAGCCCAGGTGCAAGCAGATAAATTCACCTCTACTCACAAAGACATGTGGGAGGTGACTTACCATGCACATATTGGGTTTGCATAGGACGCCATTCACACTGATACATAAGATGCAGAGTGTCTGATAGTTACCCACTGGTCCAGCCACCTGACCAAATGGGCCACCCAGTACGATGTCTCCACACCACTGGATGAATGGCACCCCATGAGGCCGAGCTGCATCGTACAAAAATGATAAAAAAGTGCAAAAAGTTTTTTATGATAGATAAAAAAACTTTTATAAGGGGTATTGGTTCATGTATTGGCCAAGACACTTAAGCTCGTAATCCTCGTCATGGATCCCCATGCTTACGAGTCCTAATAACATAAGTTTTTCTGATGCTGCTTTTTTTGAGTAGTTTTTGTAAGCCTAAACCTCTCCTCATTTTATTTCTCTCCAGGATCGTCCTTGCTACCCTTGGTTTACTGTGATTCCAGATTAAAATGTTTAATTGTGTCTGAAGCTTTTGTATGAATTTTTTTGGTATGTGAATTGGAATGGACCTAAAGAGATACAAAATTTTTGGGAGGACAAATAATTTATAAGCGTTGATTTTCCCTATCCATGAGGTCTCTGTTTTTGAGAGGTGTTTAACCTTCCTAGCGGTATTCCCGAGCCTGACTTGGGGTTAACATTCACTGCCAGAAGCGGTAACCCCGAGTGAAGCTCGGGCTTACCCGCGGTCGCGGCAGATGCGGTGAAAAAACCGCATCTGCCGCGATTGCCGCATAGCACCGCACTTGCGGCGAGGTTGCGGTAATCGCCATAATATGTATAAGGGGACTTGCGGCAGGTACGACAAGTGCGGTTTTGCACTTGCGGCAGGTGCGGCTGTGAAAAAAACCGCACTTGCCGCACCTGCCGCAAGTCCCCCTATACTTACTATGGCGATTACCGCAACCGCGACGCAAGTGCAGCGGTTATGCGGCGGCTATGCGGCAATCGCGGCAGATGCGGTTTTTTCACCGCATCTGCCACGACCGCTGGTAAGCCCGAGCTTGACTCAGGTTTACCGCTTCTGGCAGTGAATGTTAACCCCGAGTCAGGCTCGGGAATACTGCTAGGAAGGCTAGAGTCTTCTTTGATCAGGTAATTACTAAGAATTGCAGGCCTACAGTACATAACACCAAATTTCCATGCCAAAAAATGGTACCGCTTTTAGCACAAAAGTCCTGACATAATCATACCGCCAGGGAGGTTAAGGACTTTTTTTATCGTTGTACATAAGGCAGATAAATTTGTCCCAATTATATCAGAGATTGGAATAGTAATTAATATACCTAGATAGATCAGTTCCTTAGTAGGGATGAGCGAGTACCTTAATATTCGTGCTCGCTATACTCACAACGAGTAGGTACCGGTACTCGCTACTCGTTGCGAGTATAGCAAGTATGAATACTTTCGCAGTGTATCTATAGATACATTGTGAAAATAGTCTAAAAGTGAGTAAAAGTTGTTAAAAAATAATCTACTTATATACTCACCTTCTGACGCCTGCACCGGGACCGGCAGAGAAGCCACCCGATCGCTGGAAAAGCACCTGTCACTACCAGCCAATCAGATGGCCGGTAGCGATCTGGCCAATCAGATGGCGCCACGTCACAACTACTTCATCGCTAGGGGCCACCTGATTGGCCAGTTTACAAAGTCCTGATAGTACATCTAGGACCTTGCAAATTGGCCAATCAGGTGGCCGCTAGCGATCACGTGGTTGTCATGTAGTGCCATCTGATTGGCCAGATCACTACCGGCCATCTGATTGGCTGGTAGTGACAGGTCCTTTTACAGCAATCGGATGGGTTCTCTGCCGTTCCCGGTGCAGGCGTCGGAAGGTGAGTGTGTAAGTTTATCATTTTTTAACAATTTTTACTCACTTTTAGGCTATTTTCGCAGTGTATCTATAGATACACTGCGAAAGTATTAGGACTACTCGCTACTCCCGAGTACTCATAAGTACTCAGAGAGTAGCGAGTAGTCCGAATACCGCTACTATTCGACGAATACCGAATAGTAGTGAGTATACTCACTCATCCCCATTCCTTAGTTTCCTAATCAAATTTGAATTCTTAATATTTTTAGTAAATCTGCATCAATGTCGAAGTATAAGACCTGTGTTTTGCTTATGTTCATTTTATAAAATGAGACTTCTTAAAATCTATCAATAGTGTCAATAACATGTCTAATTGAGGATAGAGGGTCCGTCAATGTGGCTAAGAGGTCGTCAGCAAATAAAGTAGTTTTATAGTGGCCATTATTAAAGGGACTGATTTAATATTTGAATTAGTTATAATACTTTCCACCAAGGGTTCTAAAAAGAGATCAAACAACAATGGGGAAAGGGGACAGCCTTGTCTGGTGCCGTTAGTCAAAAATATTCTATCAGATAAATGGTTATTCAGTAGGATTTTTGCCGTGCGATTAGTGTAAAGGACTTTAATAATGTTATAGGAACCTTCTTAAAGTCCAAATTTACACAAGACATTGAAAAGGAAACTCCATTGTACCCTGTCAAATGCCTTTTTTGGGGTTCAAAGCTATGGTCAACATAGGGGTAAATTACTTCTCTATATGGGAAACATTTTTCAAAACTCTTCGAGCAGCATCCAATGTACCTCTATTAGATATGAATCCCATCTGATCATTCTTAATCAGTTTTGGTATGAAACTGTAATCTTGTTGCAATTATTTTTAAAATCGAAAATTGATGGAATGGGCCCAACGCTATCAGAAACCCTTAACCAATGGCTATAAAATTAACATAACAAGTTTTGCTGATTAACCGTTATTCCGGATGTTTATTTAAATGGTATATCTAACATAAAAACTTATAAAATTATATATACAAATCAATTTAATATAAAACTACTACTATTTAAAAACACTGTGGTTGAGATGCTGATTAATTGCACAGAGCACAGTTAATTGTAGTTCTATGCCTGGACATTTATAAAGGATCACGATCTTTAGTGGGCTCATATCCCCTTGAAGCCGTCTGTGGGGTCCTAGAAAGATACAATGTATTAGTATCTATGTATATCCCTATGGGTGACCTCTGGCGTCTTATATTACCATATTATGATCACTTTACCTCTTGGTGTCTCTAACATTTGCTGATTACTTGATTTGGGTTGGTATTCTTCTCTCTACTACCTGCTAATGTTTTAAATTACCGTATATACTCGTGTATAAGCCGAGTTTTTCAGCACAAAAAATGTGCTGAAAAGTCCCCCCTCGGCTTATACACGAGTATATACGGTAATCATAAAAAAAAAATATATATACCCGGCTGTATACAGCCCCCCCCCCGTGGTATACCGGGCCCCCCCTGTGGCAACCTGTAAAGGAAGCGATGATTATACTTATCGGGTCGCTGTCGCCGACGCCGCTGCTCTGTCACCGTCCGTCACCGCGCTCCTCCTGGTCTTCATGCTTCCTTCACCGTCGCACAGGAAATAACGTCATTTTCTGTGCGCCCGTGAAGGAAGCATGAAGACGGGAAGGAGCGCGGTGACGGACGGTGACAGAGCGGCGGCGTCGGCGTCGGCGACAGCGACCAGATAAGTATAATCATCGCTTCCTTTACAGGTTGCCACAGGGGGGGCCCGGTATACCAGGGGGAGGGCTGTATACAGCCGGGTACCGCTGTATACAGCGGGGGCTGCTGTATACAGCTGGGGCTGCTGTATACCCCTCTGGGGCTGCTAAATACCCCTCTGGGGCTGCTGTATACCCCTCTGGGGCTGCTGTATACCCCTCTGGGGCTGCTGTATACCCCTCTGGGGCTGCTGTATACCCCTCTGGGGCTGCTATATACCCCTCTGGGGCTGCTGTATACCCCTCTGGGGCTGCTATATACCCCTCTGGGGCTGCTATATACCCCTCTGGGGCTGCTGTATACCCCTCTGGGGCTACTGTATACAGCTCTGGGGCTGCTGTATACAGCTCTGGGGCTGCTGTATACCCCTCTGGGGCTGCTAAATACCCCTCTGGGGCTGCTGTATACCCCTCTGGGGCTGCTGTATACCGCACTGGGGCTGCTGTATATAGGGGCTGCAATACCACTTGGGCTGCAATACCACTGGGGCTGCTGTATATAGGGGCTGCTGTATACACCACTGGGGCTGCAATACCACTGGGGCTGCTGTATACAGGGGCTGCAATACCACTGGGGCTGCAATACCACTGGGGCTGCTGTATATAGGGGCTGCTGTATACACCACTGGGGCTGCAATACCACTGGGGCTGCTGTATACAGGGGCTGCAATACCACTGGGGCTGCAATACCACTGGGGCTGCTGTATATAGGGGCTGCTGTATACACCATTGGGGCTGCAATACCACTGGGGCTGCTGTATACAGGGGCTGCAATACCACTGGGGCTGCTGTATATAGGGGCTGCTGTATACACCACTGGGGCTGCAATACCACTGGGGCTGCTGTATACAGGGG
The DNA here is from genome assembly GCA_033576535.1 of Allobates femoralis. NCBI lineage: Eukaryota > Metazoa > Chordata > Amphibia > Anura > Aromobatidae > Allobates > Allobates femoralis. The sequence continues at coordinate 241,734,411 of JARQOC010000003.1, forward strand.
CTGCAATACCACTGGGGCTGCAATACCACTGGGGCTGCTGTATATAGGGGCTGCTGTATACACCACTGGGGCTGCAATACCACTGGGGCTGCTGTATATAGGGGCTGCAATACCACTGGGGCTGCAATACCACTGGGGCTGCTGTATATAGGGGTTGCAATACCACTGGGGCTGCAATACCACTGGGGCTGCTGTATATAGGGGCTGCAATACCACTGGGGCTGCAATACCACTGGGGCTGCTGTATATAGGGGCTGCTGTGTACACCACTGGGGCTGCAATACCACTGGGGCTGCTGTATATAGGGGCTGCAATACCACTGGGGCTGCTGTATATACCACTGGGGGCTGCTGTATATCATACTGCTGGGGCCTGTATACCACTGCTGGGGGCTGTATACCTGTGCTGGGGTCCACCCTCGGCTTATACGCGAGTCAATAGATTTTCCCAGGTTTTGGGGGCAAAAGTAGGGGGGTCGGCTTATACACGGGTCGGCTTATACACGAGTATATACGGTATATCATTTTACTCTCCATTCTTATATGACCAATTTAAATTCTACACTGAAGCCATCTAAAATATGAATACCTGTGTGATCAATTGCGTAAATTTCTCTTCTTGGTCTCTTTTTTTTCTTTTTATGTGTATACGGTTGCTTCACTTCCTTCTACCAAATAAATCAATCTTATCAACAACCTGTCCTTATTAATTTGCAAGTAACAACTAAATTAACACTATTAGGTGTAGGTACCTTATGTATTCAGCAAATTAACCAGGGGTATCTTCCTCTTTAAATGGAGGATTGGATATCTTGATTCTGTAGAGTTTATACCTATGGTGATGTGAGTATCACCTTAAAACTGCTCAGAACATCCTATGTAGTAGTATCCTATAAGTGATTATTTCATGATGTCTTAAAGGGTCCCACTAAAGATCAGGATCCTTTATAAATGTCCAGGCATTGAACTACAATTAACTGTGCTCTGTGCAATTAACCGGCATCTAAACCACCGTGTTTTTAAATAGTAGTAATTTTATATTAAATTGATTTGTATATATAATTTTATAAGTTTTTATGTTAGGTATACCATTTAAATAAGCACCGGGAATAAAGGTTAATCAGCAAAATTTGTTATGTTCATTTTATAGCCATTGGTTAAGGGTTTCTGATAGCGCTGGGCCCATTCCAACATATTTTTGATATATTTTCTGGTGGGATAATACACGGTAGTCCCCCCAAGGCTTACTAGCAGCTACAACTATTAATGCAATTCACTGAGCCTATTCTCATAGAGTGGGCAAAGTTATCCCCTTAATTGACTAGCTTCGGTGTGTAAACAATAATTAGCAGACCTTTTATTTTTAAAATCAGTTTAACATCAGTGTTCAGGAGCGAAATTGGTCTATAATTAGCAACGTTATGCTTATCTCTTTTATCTTTGGGAATTAATGTTATGATAGCCTCCTGCATTTCCGAAAGAAGAGGAGCACCAAGAGCAACCACATTTATTAGTTTAGTTAAAAAGGGGGCAAGGGAAACAGAAAACATCTTGTAATAATCATTGGGAAGTCCATCAGAACCAAGGGGTTTATTATTCTTTAAGGTGCCAATTAATATGGAGACTTCGCTATCCGTAAAAAGAGAGTTAATAAACAAAGGGTCCTCTTTAGATAGTTTTGGTAAATTAATTGAGTCTAGGAAGGAAGAAATACAATATTTGGTTACAATATTTGGGTCATCTTTTAAATTATATAATTTTGCATAGAATTTCCTGAATTTTTCTGTAATGCCATTGGGGTTCTTGTAAATTATGTTATTTTTATCTCTAATCTGCAGTATTTGTGTCTTAACGCCATGTTGTTTTACCCTGCCTGTATACAGTTGCATTAATCCTGAAAAGAAGTTTACACACCGCAGTCTGCTACATATCCTGCCTGCCTGTATACGGCTGGATTAATCCTCAGAAGGACTGTTTAGATGGATATTAGAAGCCTGATACACCAGCCCCAGATGTCACTGGTATACAGCCTCTTGTGCTACACCGCAGTGTGCTGTATACCCTGCCTGCCTTTACACAGCTAAATTGATCCTAAAAAGGACTGTTGTTTTGATGGAGGTAGATATTAGAATCTTGTACACCAGCCCCAGATGTGCTGAATAGTATATAGCCTCTTGTGGTACACCGTAGTGTCCTATATACCCTGCCTGCAAGTATACAACTAATTTAATTCTAAAAAGGACTGTTGTTTTGATGGATAGATTGATATTAGAAGCCTGTACACCAGTCCCAGATGTGCTGACTGGTATACAGCCTCTTGTGGTACACCGAAGTGTGCTATATACCCTGCCTGCCTGTATACAGCTAAATTACTCCTTAGAAAGACTGTTATTTTGATGGATAGATAGATATTAGAAGCCTGTACACCAGCCCCAGATGTGCTGACTGGTATATAGCCTCTTGTGGTACACCGAAGTGTGCTATATAACCCGCCTACCTGTATACAGCTAAATTATTCCTAAAAAGGACTGTTGTTTTGATGGGGATAGATATTAGAAGCCTGTACACTAGCCCCTGATGTGCTGACTGGTATACAGCTTTTTGTGGTACACCGACGTGTGCTATATACCCTCCTGCCTGTATACAGTTAAATTAATCCTAGGACTGTTGTTTTGCTGGAGATAGATGTTAGAATCCTGTACACCAGTCCCACATGTACTGACTGATATACAGCCTCTTGTGGTACACAAAAGTGTGCTACATACCCCTCCTGTCTGTGTACAGCTAAATTAATCCTTAGAAGGACTGTTGTTTTGATGGAGATAGATATTAGAAGCCTGTACCCCTGCCCCAGATGTGCTGACTGGTATACAGCCTCTTGTGGTACACCGAATTGTGCAATATACCCTGCCTGCCTGTATACAGCTAGATTAGTCCTCAAAAGGACTGTTGTTTTGATGGATTTTGTATCCCAGCACCTACACTACCTAAAAGACCCCAAATCTGTCCCTCACTCAGCAGCATCTCTCCTTACACTATCTGACAATTTGGAGCAGAGTGATGAGCACAGTGCTGTAAGGTCTTATATAGACCTGATGATGCTGTGCGGCCAGCCAATCACTGTAATGCCACAACCAACATGGCTGTGGCATTACAGTGTGTGGCAGCCAATCCTTGCATGTAGGCTGGCTCTATAAAGAGCGCCAACATGCAGGGAGGTGGACCCGAGCATGAGCCCAAGCATCTTGCGGGTACTCGGTGTCCACCCATCACTATTAAAGAAGCTTTTTTTTAACTACTGAAGACTACTACTACTACTAAGATTACTGAAAATTCTAGTGAGCTATTTTAAGGCAATAATCCAGAAATGACTATAACAAGGTGCTCTCCTCAGGCAAAAGAGTAATAATAGTTATCAGAAGAATTGTCCAAGAGCCAAATACTACCTTTGAAGTGATACTGAAAGCCCTGAAATCAGCAGGTACAATTGTTTCAAAGAAAATAAATAATGCTCACCATGCAAGATTCTATTGCTGAACAATAAGTACCGTATATACTCAAGTATAAGCTGAGTTTTTTCAGCACAATTTCTGTGCTGAAAAGTGACCCCCTCGACTTATACTTGAGTTGGGGTACAGGCTGAGTGGGGGGAAGGAAGACTGGAGGCTGGAGGAGGCGGGCAGAGGCTGCAGTAGGAGCAGGCAGTCACGTGGGCCCACTCATTAGTGCAATGCAATATGCACTGCATCTCCCTGTCCATCAGCAGCAGGGGGAGCGGTGCATATTACATTGCACTATACTTACTCGCCCCCCCATCACTGCTATATTGGCCCTATGCTGGCACTCACCATAAAATAACAACCTTCTTACTCCAACTTCCGATTGTCTGCACTGTCTGCGGGTTCAGTTCGTTCTTTCTCCGGTCTGCTTCTAATCATGTGACCGCGGCGCAGCAGCGATGACATCACTGAAGCTCCGGTCACATGATTAGAAACTGGCAGACCGGAGGGAGGACGCATGGAGCCCGCAGACAGTGCAGAGAATCATCGGAAGGTGAGTAAGAAGGTTGTTATTTTATGGTGAGTGCCAGCATGGGGCCCTATACAAATGATGGGGGCTCCTATATCAGCAATGGGGGAGATATACCAGGGATGGGGGAGCTATACCAGGGATGGTGGAGCTATACCAGGGATGGTGAGCTATACCAGGGATGGAGGGAGCTCTACCAGGGATGGGGGGAGCTATATCAGGGATGGGGGAGCTATACCAGAGATGGGGGTGCTGTACCAGCAGTGGGGGTCATATATCTGTGATGGAGGCTATACACCATAGATGGGGGCACTATACCAGTGATGGAGGCCATATATCAGCGATGGAGGCTATATACAGAGATGTGGGTGCTGTACCAGCGATGGGGGGCCATATATCTGTGATGGAGGCTATACACCAGAGATGGGGGCGCTATACCAGTGATAGGAGGCTATATACAATGATGGGGGCCATATATCAGCAATGGAGGCTATATACAAGTGATGGGGGCACTATAAAAGTGATAGGGACCATATATATCAGTGATAGAGGCTATATTCCAGAGATGGGGGCTATATATCTGTGATGGAGGCTACACAATACAGATGGTGGCGCTATACCAGTGATGGGGGGCTATATACAGTAATGAGTAGCTATATACCAGTGATGGAGGCCATATACCAGTGATGGAGGCCATATACCAGTGATGAGGGGTTATATACCTATGATGGGGCTATGTACTGGGATGGGGGGCTCTATACCAGTGATGGGGGCTTTACTGTGATACGGGAGATATATGCCAGTGATGGAAGCACAATATTATTATATTAATATAATATACAGTGTATATACAGGGCTTCATAAAATCTCCATTTAATAGAAATTGGTTAAGAACAATTTTTAGCACATATAATTTGAAAAGGTCAGTGTATCATGGTCTTTAGGTGACGCATTTTGGCTACTGAATAGCCTTACTCATGATCATGATTACTCATGATAAAGACCATGATGCACCGACCTTTTGAAATTTTATGTTCAAAAAATTGTTCCTAACCAATTTCCTATACTCGCTGGAAATTGGTTAAGAACAATTTTTAGCAAATAAAATTTCCTAAGGTCAGTGCATCATGGTCTTTAGGCGACACGGTTCAGCTACTGAGTAGCCTTACTCATGATCATGATAAATGGAGATTTTATGGAGAACTCGGAGTGCCAAGTTCCTACACTCGCTCGATAATCATTTGATGTATTTTGAGGATTGTGTTTCAAGAAAAGTAAACTATTACCATAGAAAGAAAATGAAGTTAAAAAATCTTCAAATGATAAGGGCACAATGTCTCAGCACATGATGATGCTGTATATTATTATAAAGGTTGGATATCATATTTTGTCGGACACAATCTTTTTCCCTAACTTCCACTCACATAGCCATACAGTTGCTCAATGAATTACTGGCAACCTGCAGATTACACTAGAAAGAACGCTATAACTTTGGCCATTTATGGTTATTTTAAAGCAGATGTTCAAGAATTGGCTCTAAATTGCGTTAATGCCACTTACTAATATATCCATTTTGGAAAACCTACACATGTACAATTGAGTAGAATTGAATATACTTTATTTGAACGTGGCCTAATTACATTTTTATTTTTGCCATGTACTTTTTTTAGCAAGATTAGTTAACATAAAAGTTATCCAACTTCACTTTTTTTCTCCAAAGGAAATTAAATGAATATGTTGATTTTATCTTATTAGCTTTTTAGTATTTGTTTACTTGATTGCACCACTAAACAGCTTAGTTAGCACTGTTTTCCAGATTTATTATAGCCTATCCATGGTAAAATAGGAGCCATGTCTCAGCACATAAGCATGCTTCATGGATATGATAATGAGGCCAGCTGTTATATAAAAGGGTATAGATTCCTAAAGTATTATTGCCTTAAAAAATAAGTAAAAAATTCTGTTTATTTGTACTTTGTATTTAATGCAGATATCACATTGGCTATATTCCTAGTAAACATCTGTGTCATTCTGGAACAAAATGAACCGAACGATGACCATCAACAGCACTCATAAATTGTTGTGCTTCCGTTACCTTGGCTTATTGCCTAGCTTACTGTAATCATTATGGTAGTTTAACAGAAGGCAGATAGTTGGATTTTCTATTTGATTGCTTAGGTCTGTCTTTTTGTGCTATATGCTGTGTGCACAATATAATATACTGTATAGACTGGGTTAATTGTACTTCTACCTCTTGTTGCAGTTTACTTCTGTATATAATAACTACTAAAACTTACCTTGTATTATTTTTGTTTTTATATTTTTTGTATTTTAGCATGTCTTTGGCCTAGGTAATACTGTACTTCTGGAAATAGTGCAAGTGTTAGTTAAAGTGCAACCGTCTTTTTAATTTTTATCTCCTAAGTCAATAGTACACATGAAAATAAACAACTTTGTAATATATCTTATCAGAAAAAAATAGCTTCTTTCATTGTCAGAATCAAAATTCTCAATACTGAGATAAAATCTGTACTCATTAAAGACTTTCCCATTACTGAGATAGGAGACAGCAGCTGATACTGATGAGATTATATGGAAACACCCAAGAAAAGAAAAAATAGCAAATAAAATGAATAAGTAAATAAATTGCAATGGTGCGAGTAACAAAATAGGGTACTTAGCAACATTATTTTGATAAAACAAACATTAAGGAAAACCATCCCACCACGTCAAGGTAATCTCATCACGGTGATCTTATCCTAGCATCAAACATTTAAAATCTTACCATATCTGACGTAAATATGATAACTGTAAAGAGAAAATAGGGAGGGGGACAAGAGGCGCAATAGTGCCCTATCACTAGTGACACTTTTGTATGATGGTGGTGCTGTGAAGCTGCTCACCTGGTCCAGTTGTGAACCCCACAACTGGTTTGAAGGCGTTTTTGGAATCTATGTTCCAGCTGCTGCAGGACCTCCACCGACCACTGGATAGTGGTTTGAATCCAAGAAATGATGGGAGTGCTGGTGTGTCACGGTCCGCACTGCTGTGGTATGGATAAACTCACCAAAGAGCCAAAAGTATTTTCATCCTTTATTCCTCCTCTCTCCCTGAGGAAGGCGCCGGGTGTGGCGCTGAAACGCGTAGGAGAGAGGAGGAATAAAGGATGAAAATACTTTTGGCTCTTTGGTGAGTTTATCCATACCACAGCAGCGCGGACCGTGACACACCAGCACTCCCATCATTTCTTGTAAATATGATAACGGTTGAACAGGACCAGGGGCCCACAGGGAACACCAAGCTATGTGAGGCTATATACACGTAATATTCAGCTCAAATAAAGCAAGCCACAACCAAGTTTGCACTGACTCCTGCACATTGCATGTATATAAATTTGAATCCTGGTTAATTTTTGGGAGGGTTCTTTTTTAAGTCAATGCAAATTAGGGTTTAGTTCATTTTCTTTCTTCTCTTGATGATATTTCATATGGATAGAAGGAGGAGGTAGCGGTGCTCTGCCTCTAGCTCCTCTCTCTACCTCTATCTCCTCCCTCTAGCTTCTTCCTTGACCTCTAGCTCCTCCCTCTTCTATCCACATAGAATCTCAACAGTAAAACCTGCCATCTCCTATCTCAGTAATGGGAAAGTGAAATCTGTTAATACAGATTTTACATCAGAATTGAGAATTTTGATAATGACTGATGAAGTCCGACAGAGAAATAAATAAATTTCTCTGATAACATTTATTACAAAGTTGCTTATTTTCACATGTACTATTCATAAATGAAATAAAAATTAAAATGACGTTATTCTTTATGTTTTTTGTTTTCTGAGTAAAATAACATTCTGCAATAATAAATCATTTTTATTAATGGTAAGCTTCTGGCTTTGTTTTAAAAATAAACATTTATGTACAGTAAGTATGGTACATAGAACTTAAGGTACCGGTACATTTACAAAATTATAAAGCAACGTAAATGAAAATGTAAATATGTAGTTTGTTATGATTTCAATAAAAAAGAGCTTAAAATAAGAAAATATTATATTTCTAAAATAATAAAAAAAATACTTACCAGTATATACTCGTGTATAAGCCGACCCGTGTATAAGCCGACCCCCCCTACTTTTGCCCCCAAAACCTGGGAAAACATATTGACTCGTGTATAAGCCGAGGGTGGACCCCAGCACAAGTATACAGCCCCCAGCAGTGTGGTATACAGCAGCCTCCCCAGTGGTAGTATACAGCAGCAGCCCCAGTGGTATATACAGCAGCAGCCCCAGTGGTAGTATACAGCAGCCCCAGAGGTATATACAGCAGCCCCAGTGGTAGTATACAGCAGCAGCCCCAGTGGTATATACAGCAGCAGCCCCAGTGGTAGTATACAGCAGCCCCAGAGATATATACAGCAGCCCCAGTGGTATATACAGCAGCAGCCCCAGTGGTAGTATACAGAAGCCCCAGAGGCATATACAGCAGCCCCAGTGGTAGTATACAGAAGCCCAGAGGTATATACAGCAGCTCCAGTGGTAGTATACAGCAGCCCCAGAGGTAGTATACAGCAGCCCCAGAGGTAGTATACAGCAGCCCCAGAGGTAGTATACAGCAGCCCCAGAGGTATATACAGCAGCCCCAGTGGTAGTATACAGCAGCCCCAGAGGTATATACAGCAGCCCCAGTGGTAGTATACAGCAGCCCCAGTGGTAGTATACAGCAGCCCCAGAGGTATATATAGCAGCCCCAGTGGTAGTATACAGCAGCCCCAGTGGTAGTATACAGAAGCCCCAGTGGTAGTATACAGCAGCAGCCCCATTGGTAGTATACAGCAGCCCCAGTGGTATATACAGGCCCCCCCATCAGTATACAGGCCCCCCCGCAATCCTGTAAAAGAATACATTAGTATACTTATCCCTGTCGCTGTCCCGCTGCCGCTGTCCCGCCGCCGCCATCGCGCTCCTCTGGCTTCACCAGCGTCTTCCGGCTTCCTCCTCTGGCGCGCAGACAATGACGTCTGACGCGCAGACAAGGAAGCCGGAAGAAGACGGATGAAGCCGGAGGAGCGCGATGGCGGCGGCGGGACAGCGGCAGGGATAAGTATACTAATGTATTCTTTTACAGGATTACGGCCAGTAAGAGGGGGGCCTGTATACTGATGGGGGGGTGACTGTATACTGTATACAATGTATACAGTATACAGTGACTCGCGTATAAGCCGAGGGGAGGACTTTTCAGCCCAATTTTTGGGCTGAAAAACTCGGCTTATACGCGAGTATATACGGTATTAGTCTAGATAATGAAAAAAAATTAAAATAAAGAACAGAAATCTAAAAAAATAACAGAAAAAAATAGCATTTTTTGCCTACAACTGATCAAAATTGTTGATGGGTGAACCCACCGATGTTCGGATCCAACTGAATTATTTTTTAAAATTCAAGTTCGGGACCACAAGTGACTCGAACTTGACTCTGAACCCCAAACTCGGACTTTAAAGTGATGGAATAGGGGTTGTGGTGATGTAAAAAGAAAGAAAACATTGATTAAATATCAGCATTATACTTACCGACATCTAGCAGCTTGTACTTTTGACCGCTAATTAACTTCCTGATTATTTACTGTTGAGGGGCACAACAGCCAAACACAGATACTTTCAGAGAGAGTCAGCATGTGTCATTGGCTGTTGGAGTTACCTGGAAAAAGCCCATACATTTTAGAATTTATCATGCAGGATAGATGTTAGAATGTATGGGCTGTTTCCAGGTTACTCCAAGAGCCAATCACAGATACCGACTGTCTGTGGCAACATCTGTGATTGGCATTACCCATTGACTGACATCTTATGGTAGCAGTGTAAAAATAAATAAAAAATTAAAAAGCTACCTAGAGCTTTGCTGTATTTTTGATTTTCAGCGCACATAAAGCGTACAACTGCAGGATTCCACTCCAAGGTGCCTGGCAGTACCTTGGCTAGCAATCAAAATACAGGGAAGCCCACTATATTTTTTTTATTATTTAATTAAGTAATAAACAAAATGTAAGGGCTTCACTCTAGCCAATCAATGAAAAACCCAGGCAGCTTGGCAGCTGGTATTCCCAGTATGGTGAGGCCCGTAGGTATTGAGCCCCATCAGGCTAAAGAATAGCAGACCACAGATGCCCCAGAAATTGGCACATTCTTTAGCAGCACTATTTTCTGGTGCTTTACCTGACTCTTGCCATTTCCCTGATGCGGTGGCATCAGGGTGATAGAAGGGGTTAATGATATCAGATAATTGATAGCTTGTTTTTGTGAGGAACAGATTAGAGAAAGAGGTCTTGTGAGAACCAAAGGTTACTTGTGAGAAAAATGTTTAAAGTAGAAGATCAGCTTCAAGATATTTGAAAGATATAGATTACGGATAGCCATTTAAGTTATCAGTTAGTATTTTAGACTGAATTTATTGAGGAATTTGAATTCAGAGAAGGGATTTGTAAAAGGCAGAGATGAAGGAGTCAGGAGTGGAGAGGTGGAGTAATTAAATTAAATGATTTTATGACTGGTGGAAATATTATATGTACCGTATATACTCGTGTATAAGCCGACCCGTGTATAAGCCGACCCCCCTACTTTTGCCCCCAAAACCTGGGAAAACCTATTGACTCGTGTATAAGCCGAGGGTGGACCCCAGCACAGGTATACAGCCCCCAGCATTGTGGTATACAGGCCTCCCCAGTGGTATGCAGGCCCCAGCAGTATATACAGCAGCCCCAGTGGTATACAGCAGCCCTTAGGTAGTACACAGCAGCCCCAGGGGTATACACATCAGCCCAGGGGTATACACATCAGCCCCAGGGGTGTACACAGCAGCCCCAGGGGTATACACAGCAGCCCCAGGGGTGTACACAGCAGCCCCAGGGGTGTACACAGCAGCCCCAGGGGTAGTACACAGCAGCCCCAGGGGTAGTACACAGCAGCCCCAGGGGTAGTACACAGCAGCCCCAGGGGTAGTACACAGCAGCCCCAGGGGTATATACAGCAGCCCCAGGGTAATACACAGCAGCCCCAGGGGTGTATACAGCAGCCCCAGGGGTAGTACACAGCAGTCCCAGGGGTATTTACAGCAGCCCCAGGGGTATATACAGCAGCCCCAGGGGTAATACACAGCAGCCCCAGGGGTAGTACACAGCAGCCCCAGGGGTAATACACAGCAGCCCCAGGGGTAATACACAGCAGCCCCAGGGGTAATACACAGCAGCCCCAGGGGTAATACACAGCAGCCCCAGGGGTAATACACAGCAGCCCCAGGGGTAATACACAGCAGCCCCAGGGGTAGTACACAGCAGCCCCAGGGGTAGTACACAGCAGCCCCAGGGGTAATACACAGCAGCCCCAGGGGTAGTACACAGCAGCCCCAGGGGTATATACACAGCAGCCCCAGGGGTAATACACAGCAGCCCCAGGGGTAATACACAGCAGCCCCAGGGGTAGTACACAGCAGCCCAGGGGTAGTACACAGCAGCCCCAGGGGTAATACACAGCAGCCCCAGGGGTAATACACAGCAGCCCCAGGGGTAGTACACAGCAGCCCCAGGGGTAATACACAGCAGCCCCAGGGGTAGTACACAGCAGCCCCAGGGGTAGTACACAGCAGCCCCAGGGGTAGTACACAGCAGCCCCAGGGGTAGTACACAGCAGCCCCAGGGGTAGTACACAGCAGCCCCAGGGGTAATACACAGCAGCCCCAGGTCCCCCTCACTGTTTGGCGCCCCCACCGCTGCGCTCATACATTACCGGTCTAGCAGCTGTCATCCTCCGGTGGCTGATCGCGGCTCCCGGCTCCGGCTTCCATCTTCTTCTGTGTCTTCCTGCATTGGGACCGGGGCGCATCGCGATGACGTCATCGCGACGCCGGCCGGTCATGTGACTTGCAGGAAGATACAGAAGAAGATGGAAGCCGGAGCCGGGAGCCGCGATCAGCCACCGGAGGATGACAGCTGCTAGACCGGTAATGTATGAGCGCAGCGGTGGGGGCGCCAAACAGTGAGGGGGACCTGGGGCTGCTGTGTACTACCCCTTGAGATTTTTTTTTTTTTTATATACCGTATATACTCGCGTATAAGCCGAGGGGAGACTTTTCAGCCCAATTTTTGGGCTGAAAAACTCGGCTTATACGCGAGTATATACGGTAGTTATTCAGACATTTGGAATTACAACTCATTTTATTCTTTTAAGAATGTAAAAAAACGTTAAAATATCTTTAGAATAACTGTTTTAAAATTTCACAACATTAATATTTACGAATATTGTTTTGAACCATACAGTCTACGATTAATTTTTTTCATGTCCTTCACTGCCATGTTACATTTGTGAGTCCATCAACGTTTACTGCCCTATGGACCACTCAAGTTGTATTTGCTTACATTGTCATGTTACAGGTAAATATGATACTAATGTGATATTGTGCTACTGGATACAATCTTTGTTCATGATGATATGTATCTTCAGTGTGCATCACAAAGCTCCAGCCTGAATGTAAAACATGAAGTTATTTTAAGAATTTATTTTTTAAATTTTAAAATTCTGAAAATAAAAGGGGAAGAAAATATATGCATGATGATTACCACAATTAATTATATGCTCCCCTAAAAACACTCCTGCTGAAATGCACAATTGTTTTAATGGTTTGTTTCAAGCTGATATACATTTAAATAATTTATTTTCAAAGCAGTAAGGGTGCTTTCACACTAGCGCTTATTTGAAATCGCGGCAGATGCGGTGAAAAAACCGCATCTGCCGCGATTACCATATACCGGCTGCACTTGCGGCACGGTTGCGGCACGGTTGCGGCAAGCCCCATACAATGTATAGGGGGCTTGCGGCAGGTGCGGCAAGTGCAGTTTTGAATACAGTGCATTTTGTTGATTTTTTTAATGCATTTTCTAGTGCAGATTTCTCAAAAAACTGCATGCAATTCCTTATGCCAGCAAAGTCAAAGGGAATTCTAATGTTTTGTGTGTGTGTTGCTTTTTTTCCCCTTGCAGATTTGGTGCAGAAATAAATCTGCAGCATGTCGATTTTTGCATTGTTTTTCACCACAAATGCATGAGAAACGCATGGAAAAAAACTCATCAAAAATGCATCAAAAAGCATAAAAAATGCATTGCATTTTTGGTGCATTTTTCTGCCAGAAGAAGTATAGCTGGGGCAGAAATTTTGCAACCAAATGCTTAAAGAGGACCTGTCACCCCACTGCTGCAAGGCAAGCTAAGTGTAGCACTGAATGCAGCATTTCTGCTGCATTCAGGGAAGGAGTCCCCCATGTGTCTGTGTGCTGTGAACCCCATGAGAGAGCCTTAGTAAAACTTACAGTTAGAAGCTATAGAGGCAGTCACTGTGGCTGGAGGGAGCTCGATTGACTGGGGCCATTCCATCCCCCACTGCTTCTGTGTGCCGCCTCCTACTGTGCTGTTTATGCTTGGCCAGGGCTGGACTCTGGAGCTGACATTACGGACAAATGATTTGCATGCTGTTAGTGACAGAGGAAGAGAGGAGTAAAGCATAAACATCACAGCAAAAGGCGACACACAGAAGCAGTGGGGGATGGAATGGCCACAGTCAATCGAGCTCCCTCCAGCCACAGTAACCGCCTCCATGGCTTCCAACTGTATGTTTTACAAAGGATATATCTCGTAGTACACAGCACACAGACACATGGGGGACCCCTTCCCTGAATGCAGCGGACATGCTGTATTCAATCCTGCATTTAGATTGCCATGCAGCAGGGGGGGTGACAGGTCCTCTTTAACATGCGCATATACCCTATCACTGATCAGAGTAATCAAAATTTGACTTCCATATAGGGATTAAGTAAAAAATGAAAATTAAAAATGTATAAAACTTATAAAAAAATATTTAAAAATAATCACGAAAAATAAAGAAAAAAGAAATACTACACATATATTAAACCAATAAATAGATGGAATGAAAGAAAGGTAGAGTTCGAAGGGACTTCTTGGGTCATCTGGTCCAACCCCCTGCTCAGAGCAGGATTCACTAAATCATCCCAGAGAGATATTTGTCTGGCCTCTATTTAAAAGACTTTTTTTGAAAGGGAACTCACCACATCTCGTGTAAAACTGTTCTATTCCTTGATCAACCACAATGGCAAAAAGTTTTTCTATTATGTAATCTGTGTCTCCTCCCATTCAGTTTCATCCCATTGCTTTTAGTTTAGTCTTTCATTGTGCAAATGAGAATAAAGCTGACCCTCTACAGTGTGACAGCCATGAGATATTTGTAGACAGCTATTAAGTCTCCTCTAAGTCTTTTTTTTCAAACTCAACATTCCCAAATCCTGTAAATGTTTCTCATAGAAAATGGTCTGCAGACCGGACACCATTTTGGTTGTTCTTCTCTGTTTTGCTGCTGCATCAAACTGTTGACTCATGTTCAGTCTGTTATCTATTAGAATTACCAAGACTTTCTCACACATGCTGTTGCTTATCCCTATTCCTTTCATTCTGTATTTGCTCTACTCACTTTTCTTTCCAGATGAAGGACTTTGCATTTTTTCATGTTAAAGCCCATTATGTTAGTTGCTGCCCACTGTCCAGTTTGTTTAGATATTTTTGAATCCACTCTCTCTCTCTCTTCCCTAGTATTAGCTATACCTCCTAGCTTTGCATCATCAGCAAATTTAATCAGTTTATCCAACATAGAGCCCGTTACAGAGCCCTGTGGTACCCCACTTGAGACAATCTTCATTTCCCTGATACACCCTCCCAGTGATTCTGTCATAGAAGGGAATTAAGTTAGTCTGATATGACTTATTAGGAACAAACCCATGCTGTCTCAGGTTAATCCCTTCATTCTCATCATGTACTTGCATACATGTTGTTTAATGATTTGTTTAAAGATTTTTCCTGGTATATAAGTAAGGCTCCCAGACATACTGTATAGCTCCACCTTCATTTGCTTTTTAAAGACAGAGACAATATTTGCTCTTCTTCAGTCATCTGGGACTTCTCCTATCCTTCAAGAGTTTTCAAAAATTATGGAGAGTGGTTCAAAAGGTTCTTTTGCGATTTCTTTAAGTACCATGGGGAATAGTTCATCTGCACCTGGATACTTTAATTCATTTATGTTAACTAAGTGTTCCCTCACTTTTTCTCTGTTTATATATAGTCTGGATTTATATATTCCTTTAATAGTACACTGAAAACCAGTTAATATTTCATTTACTTTCTAAGAAAAAACTGATGCAAAATAGGAATTTAAAACTTCGGCCTTCGCAACATGATTTTTTGCCACTTCACCATTTTCTTTCTGTAAAATCCTATAGCATCTTTGACTTTTCTTTGAATTTTGACATACTTCCAATTTTTATTGCTTTGGCGTCTCTTGCAAGCATTAGTTCATTATCAATTTTAACTAAGCTGATGCTAGACCTGCAGCTTCTGCAGACTGCTTTGCAGTCTTCTTTAGACATGCTTACCTCTTTCCGTTTGATAAACATGTCTTTCTTCCTTTTTAGCATGTGTTTAAGTTCTGTGTTCATCAATCCTGGTTTCCCTAAATGCTTCCTATTCTTCCCTCTGTTAGGGATTGTCAGTGATTGTGCTTTCAGAATCTAATTTTTCAAAATTTCCAGTTCACTAAACTATTCCTCTCTGAAATCCAGCTTGGAAGTCTGAGTCTTTACAGGTTTGCCTCCTCCAGTTATCCAAAATTCTATGATAGCATAATCGCTGCTTCCTTGGGGCCTAGCAACCCTTTCCTCCTCAATAATTCCTATTTTTTAAATAAGGATTAGATCCAGGGTAGCAGATCCCTTTGCTTTCCCCTCTACTGTACTTTTTGGAAGATTAAGTTGTCAGCAAGAGAGGATGAGAATTTGCTGGACCTGTTAGTTTTGCATGGGAGAGATTCCCAACAAATATCTGGATAGTTGAAATCTACTTTGAACATTACGTTATATTTTTTGGAGAACTTGGCCATCTGATGCATAAAGAGCTCATCCATTTCTACAGGCCCTGTCGGCCTATGATAAATACCTACAATAGTGCCCTTTCCCTGTTTCTCTTCATGTGTACTTACCAAAACAGTTTCCACAGAACTCCTAGTCTCTGAAGCATCAATCTCTGGGGAGATACTGTATATGCTTTTCTAACATACAATGCAACACCTCCTCCCTGTTCATTAAGTCTGCTTCTTGCCAGAAAGTGGCATCCTTCTAACCTTGTATTTCAATCATGTGTATTGTACCATCAAGTTTCAGTGATTCAAAAGACATCATATTTCTTTTTCTGCAGAAAGTATACTAAAATGTTTTCTCTCTCTGGAGTTCCCTTTTAAATCCAGCAAAATATAAACTATATAACAAAATAATATTTATTAATTTATATAGCGCTTTACATACATTTGAAACACTGTCCCCATTGAGGCTCACAATCTGAACATCCTACCAGTATGTCTTTCAAGTATGGGAGGAAACCGGAGTACCCGGAGAAAACACATAAAAACATGGAGAAAACATACAAACTCTTTGCAGATGTTGTCATTGGTGGGAGTTGAACACAGAACCTCAGTGCTGTAAGGCTGCAGTGCTAACCACTGAGCCACCTCTTAGTCACCTAAATTAAACCCTTCAAAATGGCTTTAAAAACTTTAATCCAAGGCCATGCGCATACATTTAATTTTCATTGCCATTTTTTATACATTTTTTAGCTCAGATTTGTCACAAAGCTTGAAGGGAATCCTGATTCTGATGCCAAGAAAGTGAATGAGAATACTGCAGTATCATTCACTCATTGAGTATTTTCTCCTTGCAGATTTGGTTCAGATTTATATCTGCAGCATGTCAATTCTTGCAGCGTTTTTGCAGTAGATTTTACTCATACTAATGAATGGGTAAAATCTACACCAAAAAGCACAGCAAAAATTCATCAAGAATGCATTGCAAACTGTTAAAAAACAGAAGTTTTGACATTGCATTTCTCCTGCCAAGAGGTACAGACATGGTACAGACATTTCGGCATCAAATAACGTGAACATCCCCTAAATGTTTTGCAATGATTTAAAAAAAATGTCCTAATGAAGTAACTGTTCTTCCATTTGTGGCTTTTATTATGTCTTTTTAAGATGAGTGGTTTTATATTTTTTTATTCTTGATCCATCATTTAATCTTCTCATCTCTTCTGTAAAGTGCTCCTTGGTGCTGCTTATTATAATCCTTAAGCTTTTACAAGAATTATTTGTTAAATGACAGACAGTTCTCAATTCCTTGGCTTTCTTCCAATGTAATTTCAAAATGTGCGTCTAAAGCATCTTGCTATTTCACGTTAGATCTTTGTGTACTGTCTGTTTTTTGTTTGTATGTGTTATCTCTAAGGGTATTTTTATACTGTGTAATGACAATACTAATAATTATATACTGTATATTTCCAATTGTATAGCTACATTTTAGTTTTCTGCATTGGCTATATATAGGTTTGGTCCTTAAACATAAAGGTGTGACATCTTCTGTGGCATTGTGTGGTCGTAAAGATTAGTGGATTCATAGCTTACAACTGTACCAAATAAAATGTAACAGTCCATTCCCTGCTGTCTAGGTGTTCTGCTTAATGTTCTGCAGTATTACCCAGACACCTACCACCAGGCCCCTTCCTGTAACCCATCTTTTTAGTCTACATAGCGATATGAGAACATCACAAATTTATTAAATTTACGCTTGCACGGTGCCTTTTTGACCCTTGTGCTGCCCATCTGTAGCATCTTCAGGTCTACTGAAATGCAGCAGTGTCTTCTGTAGACATGAGCGAACATTTAGAAGTTCGAATTTGGTTCAGTTTGCCAAACATTCAATGTTTACCAAACAGTTCTGCCAAGAACTTTTCCCCCCACATCTATACGAGCCCTTGTGTCTTAGCCGAGTAGGATTTTTTTTTCACTCACAAACATGTTAGGCGATAAAATGTCACCTAAACCTTTTACTCTTTTTCCTACAGGGCGCCAACCCTGTGACAATATTTTCTCAGGGCTGGATCCTGGTATAGAATAGGTATGTTTCTCTCCAATAGTTCTATAATTCCTCCATAGTCCAGGCTATAAGGGGTAGGAAGAGTAGGCAAATTATCGCCTCTTCTTCCGTTCCCATTGTCCAGAAGTATTTTGTCCCTACTTTTTTTCTCCACTATATTATATGCCCTCTTTAAACACCAATTCTTGCAGCCTGTATTTTTCAGTGTTTTTTTCATATATTATCGCTAACACATTTAGAGTCAAGGAGGCCCATACAGTTACATTTAGCCCAAATTAGTTCACCTATGGGCAAATTACAAGTCACATGACAAGGATGGCAACTGTGAGCCTGTAAAATTGAGTTACAGCTTAATGGTTTTCTGTCTAATTTCGTAGTTATTTCACCAGTTTTGCCATCACACGTGAGGATCAAATCCAAAAAGGGAGTAATATTAGAGTGTATCTCCATGGTAAATCTTAAATTGTATTAATTATTGTTGAAGTATTTCAATAGGGAGAGGGGAGAAGCAATGGGAGACGCACCAGATGACCCAGTCCAAATAATGAACAAGTCATTGTTGTATCTCCCATACCATCCCATACTGTTAGCAAAGGGAGGAGGGAGGAGAGAGCTGCTGAGAAGGCGTGCATAATTACGTGACAGTTTATACAGCACAGGACTAATCGTCTATGCTTATAATGGGACAGGCTAATGCAGCAGCTCTCTGCAGGGTCTGACAATGGGGATAACATGGAAACTACAAACGGTACAACAATGATTTTACATGTTTTTAAAGGTTGCCAAGGCACTATTCAAGGGTACTATTAGTATCATACTGAGAAATGACCTGACAGTGTCCCTTTAAGCTTCATGCAAATTAACTGCACTGACAGGCAACAGTCAATCACAGATACTCACTCTGCCTGATAGTGTCTGTGATTGACTGTTGCAGTCAGATTGCATTTCCACAATCTGGACAGTGTACAGTATATGCTTGGTTTACAAAGACATCAGTGTATGGCAAGCATCCAGCCATCATAGTTTGTAAAATAAATAACTAATGAAAAAATTGGTAGCACAGATAAAGCAGACAGCTGTGAGCTACCACACTCAGCTGCCTATTTGTACCTTGGCTGGAAAAAAAAATGTGTAGAGCTTAGCCCTATTTTTAATTTCCAGCCAAGGTAAATATAGGTGGCTGGGGGCTGGTATTTTTAGTGTGGGTGGGACCCATGGTTTTTGGGCTCTGATGCTATAGAATATCAGCCTGCAGCTGCTCCAGAAATTATCGCATTCCTGATATTATACCCGGCTCTTTCTGGTGGCAAACTGGGTAATAATGGGTTAATGCCAGCTTTATAATGCCAGCTGATTCATAATGAAACTCATAATGTCAAGCCAATGTTAGACACAGCCATTAAGAATTTCAAGTAAATAGTGAATAAGACACAACACACACAAAAAAACATTTTATTACAAAAATACCTAAGCACATCTTTATTAAATAATACAAAAATGTTTAGTGTCGGCTCACCACCTCCTAGGGCGCGTGGATCCTGCTGTGCGGCAAGCTTTCAATACTAAGTAAGAGTAAATCCAGCGCTGTGAGTCCATAAAATCCATAAAATCTATTTGCTTTTTATTCCATACTAGCTGTACTACCCGGCTACGCCCGGGTTAATAAACAACTGCTGTTAGCTATAACAAAATAGAATTTGAATATGTCATATCAATGACCTGTAAGAAAATAGAAGCTGAGCTGTGATTGGTTGCTATAGGCAGCCTAATAAATCTCCAGCCAACAGTAAACCCTCCCCCGGCCGGGCAGTATATGTTACCTCACACATACACATAATAGACCCTATTCCCTATATGGCACATGTGTTGCACATTGGCTGTTTTTATTCAGATGTTTATTTTTGGAAATTAAAGATAGCACATGTATGAGGCGAGTTGTGTGAGGTGATTTGTGCACATCTGTGTCTGTCTGTGTGGTGTGTGTGTCCCTGGGGTGTGTGTGTGTGTGTCTGTGGGGTGAGTGCATGTATCCCTATAGGGTGTGTATGTGTGTGTGTGTCTGTGGGGGGGTCTGTGTGGTGTGTGTGTCTCTGTGTTGTGTGTGCCTCTTTGTGGTGTGTGTGTGTCCCTGTGGGGTGAGTGCATGTGTCCCTATAGGGTGTGTATGTGTGTGTGTGTCCCTGTGGGGGGTGTCTTTGTGGGGTGTGTGTGTCTGTGTTGTGTCTCTTTGTGGTGTGTGTGTGTGTCCCTGTGGGGTGAGTACATGTGTCCCTATAGGGTGTATATGTGTGTGTCCCTGTGGGGGGGGTCTGTGTGGTGTGTGTCTCTGTGTTGTGTGTGTCTCTTTGTGGTGTGTGTGTGTGTCCCTGTGGGGTGAGTGCATGTGTCCCTATAGGGTGTGTATGTCTGTGTGTCCCTGTGGGGGCGATCTGTGTGGTGTGTGTGTGTCTCTGTGTTGTGTGTCTCTTTGTGGTGTGTGTGTCCCTGTGGGGTGAGTGCATGTGTCACTATAGGGTGTGTGTACGTCCCTGTAGGGGGTGTGTGTGTCTCTGTGTTGTGTGTGTCTCTTTGTGGTGTGTGTGTTCGGGTGCGTGGGGAGTATCCAATGTTAGGGCTGCACCTTAGCGACTATACACTTGCTCTTACTCTTTGTGTGCGTGTGGTGTGTATACATGTCTCCGTGCGTGGTGAATATCCCATGTTGGGGCCCCACCTTAGTGACTATATGCTGGTATGTGCTGTTAGTCTTTGGCGCTGTCATTAAGCCCCACTCATTCACAACTGTCAACTGGTAACTGTCACTTTTTCCCCATTATGTAGATAGAGGCAATATTGTTTCGTGAATTGGAATGCGCGGGGTTAAAATGTTGCCTCACAAATGAAAAAAGATTGTTGTGAGAGTACTGTATTCTTTATTGAGAAGGTTTTTTCAGAATCTCTTTTGATCACAGAGGTTGAAAAATGCAAAATATTTTCAGCCACATACGGCTTTCTTCAGTGCAAACAACTATAACAGAGTGGTAAACACATAATTAGTGTTACAATATACAAGAAACAATATCTCAAACACAGTAAGCTTCTCACTTTGATCTTTTCAAAAATTAGGAGGAATTAAAGATGAGAATACAGTGTATACAAGTGATTGACTGACACAATAATGAGAAAAACAATGAAAAAAAACAATCATAGGAACAGAATTGTCTTCTGGTAATACCTTTTGATCAAAAAAAGGGGTGAAGAGATTCACAATAATCAAAATCAGCGGTAAATACTGCCACCTGCTGTCTAAAATAAACAAGATAAGGAAAACACCTCAACAACAAGACATATAACAGGTTAATGGTAGTATCAATCAACGGCATCTACATGATATGAGGACAAAAATGCAAATACCTGAAAAACAGTGGAGGAGCCTGAATCCATGCACTGTAAAGTATTATGGCAATATGACAATACCCTCATATGAGACAGGATACTTTATGAACTAGTATCAGTGAAAAAAAATACAGAAATTAGTGAGACCTGCATGTCTCTCTGATATATGAGCAAACATCTGTCATGATAATGGACAAAAGGAAAACAAATGAATTACCTTAATGTAGTATACCACTATTTCATGGGGCTCACAGTGGGAAATTGGCCTTTAGAAAAATGAATGGTGTGCATTAGTAAATGAAATTCCCTAATAGAAGAGTAGCCCATAACAGAAAAACAATGAACTCCCCATGGCCCCCATGTCTGCAATATGCTGCATATAATCACTAAAGACCAGGTGGTCTTATATGCTAAAGTCATATACTTAAGTTACCCCAAGCAGGAGACCGTCCCCCAGGTACTGGCAACCAAAACCACCATGTATAAGTACTTACTATGTACACCATGTGTGTCCAGGAAGACTGTGAGCAATGAATGACACTGAAAACCAGCTTTTTATAGGAGCAGGGAGTCAAATGACTACTGACTTCCTGTATTAGGAACACATGTGACCTGCAAGCAGTGAGCATGTGCAGGAGTAGTGAGCGACCAGAGTGTTATAAAAAGGATACTGCGCACCCCGGTGGACGGAGGAATGAATTACAGGCATTCATTACATATGCTGTAAAAACAAAGAAGCAAAGAAAAGCAGCTTAGATTAGATGTTAAGTATATCACATAAGACCAAGAGACCCGGGGATTAGATTGAGGCAGTAAATATGTATATGGGCAAACCTGTAAAAGATTGTTAAAACAATGTAAATGTGCATGAATAGAGGCTCCAACCAGAATATATTCATCTTATAGCAAGACCTCATACTCTCTATTCAGACCCTTTGGTGCAAGGGTCTGAAGGGTAAAAATCCAAAACATTTCACGTTCTTTTAACCGCCTAATGCGGTCTCCGCCTCTCCGCATAGGAGGAATATGTTCTAAAATATGATATCTCAATTGGGCAACATTATGACCCTGATTGATGAAATGAAACGGAACAGGTAAGAGGGTGTTTTTACATCTAATAGTACTTTTATGCTTAGAGATGCGGTCCCGGATACGCTGGGTGGTCTCCCCAACGTACCCGAGACCGCAAGGGCACTTTATGAGGTACACAACGAACGCCGTGTCGCACGTGAGATAGTCATCAATCTGATAAATGTGACCCGTTCGTGGATGTGTAAAAGTGGAGCCCTTGATCAAATTCGAACACTGTAGACAATTGCGACAGGGAAAATTACCTTTCTTAGGAGTAGCCAAGAAGGTTTGTCTAGATTTGACTGTGCTGGAGCCAACGTCTGCACGTACTAAATGATCCCTAAGGTTGGGGGCCCTCTTATAGCACCATAGTGGTGGTGTTTTAAACTCATCAATGGATGGATATGAATCAGTCAAAATCTTCCAGTGCTTATATATGATCTTCTTAAGTTTAGTGGTGAAAGGGTGGTATGAATTCACAAAAGTGACCCTGGGAGAAGGTGACCTATGTAACCCCTCCGTTCGTGCCCGTTTTTCAGCAATATCTCGAGGATACCCTCTCTGAATGAACCTAGAGGTCATCTCCTCATGTCTTAATAAAGCTAGAGAGGAATCAGAGACAATATTGTCAACCCTAATGTGTTGAGAGAGAGGTAAAGCACCTTTAGTATGCTTGGGGTGACAACTAGAGTAATGTAATAAACTGTTCTTGTCAGTAGATTTACGATATATATCAGAAAGAAGAAAAAAATCAGAAGAGATAGAGATCAGAGTGTCCAGAAAGTGAATTTTAGTCTTATCTTTGTGAAGTGTGAAGGTAAGATCCGTTACACACTGGTTCAGATAGCCATGAAAATCAAGTAGTTCTGGCTCAGAGCCAGTCCAAATCATGAATATGTCGTCGATAAAACGAAACCAAACTAAGATCCTAGAGTGAAAGAGAGAGTGAGAGAAGACATAACGTTCTTCAAAATGCGCCATAAACGCGTTTGCGTAAGTAGGCGCCACATTACTACCCATAGCGGTCCCTCTGACTTGTGCATAGTGCTGGTCCTGAAACAGAAAGAAGTTCCGCATCAGAATAATGCTAAGAAAGTCAAGACAAAAAAGTTGTTCAGTGTCCGATAAAGAGGAAAATTTCTTGAGAAACCAGTCCATAGCTGCTATACCATCAGAATGATTGATACTGGTATATAAGCTATTAACATCTAACGTGACTAAGAGACTGGTGGGTGAGACTTGCCCTAGATCGCGTATCTTGGATAAAAAGTGTGAGGTATCCCGTATATAAGATGGGATTAAAGGGATGAGTGGAGCAATGATTCTATCAATAACCCTAGCAGCTGGAGACAAGAGTGAATTAGTTAAAGACACTATGGGACGGCCGGGAGGATTATACAAGTCTTTATGGACTTTAGGCAAAGTATAGAACACAGGTATATTAGGAAAGGAAGGTTGTAAGAAAGAGGCTAGCTTCGTGTCTATTATGGATAGGGAGGAAACATGTCCAGACATTAAAAACGCAATACAGTGCATCTTAAACATAAGCACATCTTTATTACTCCCTCATACTCATCCTAAATCTTCTGTGATGTCTTCTCTCAGCTGTCAACACCTCAATCTGAGCTCTGCTTCATCAGTGGCCTTGGTGAAGAAGAAAGGTCCTCTCCCTGCAGCCACTGAACACTGAATGAATAAGCCGCAAGCTGTGGCCAGGTAATCATGGTGTCACTAAAGTCACCCGAGGACACAGGTGCCATAGTAACAACTAGTGTGTGCGTCGATATGTATGTGTGTCTATGTGTGTATGTGTGTGTATATGTATGTGTGTGTACATGTGTGACTGTGTATGTATGTGTGTTTATGTGTGTGCATGTATGTTTATGTATATGTGTGAGTTTATGATGTGTGTGACACCCCAGGGGTTAATGTGCCACAGTAACATCAACCAGGGTAAACTCACCACACAACACCTAACACTACACTAGCACCTCCAGGCCAGAAGAGGGAGCTAAAGCTACTTCCCTATATATTCTGATGTGGAGAGGAAGTGGGGAAGAGCAGAGTGGTGGGAGGAGCCAATGTTGTTTACCTCAGAGTGGCAGTGACAGTTAGTCAGTTGGAGTTAGTGCAGTTCCTGGGAGGACTGAGGAATAAAGACTGGTGGTACAAAGAAGCTGCCTTAGACCTCTTCACAGCCTGCTATCCACTTACAGGCCTAGCCAGGGTCTGAGGGAGTAAGAGAAACAGGAGAACACATCTGGTAGACTGAGTTATCTCATAACTCGCCCCGGAGGAGCGCACAGACCGGATACCTGATCCGAAACTGTGACTGACACACGCATCACAGTAAACACCGGACTAGTGGAGATTATATATCTACACTGTACCTCAGTGAAGCAACACGGCGGGGTCAGAAATACAGAGCAAAGACTCAAGTTGCCTAGCAAAGGGGGTACCTGTGAGGAGAGACAGGCCAGCAGCCTAGTTAAAGCGGCAGCAGGGCCACACACACAGTGCAAGAGATGGAAGCTGAGGACCCGGACAGGGTAGGAGCAACCCGGCCCCGGTACAGACTCCATGGACAGTACTCTGCTAACAACATCTGCAGTAAAGCCTTGGAAAAGTTCAAAACCGTGAGTTTGTATGATCCTTGTGCTCAAATCCTGCATTCCCTCACAAGCAGCTATCATCTCTATTACTACCCCTATCCTGCAATATCCATACCACCATCTATAGATTGTTACTATCTCTGCCCCGGGGAACCAAGCTCTACCTGCGGAGAGCCATTACACCCCCAGCTGCCACACATCATTCCCGGAGGTTCTGCAGCATCGGTGGTCACCCTGACTACAACCCGTGGGTGGCGTCATGACAGACTCCCCTGTAAATTCCCCCATTTACTTGTGGAACCCGGGACACGGTCTGGACCAAGACCACCGTGATATCCCCAGCAGTACCCTGGTCCGGTATTGAGTACCCCGTCCAAGTGGGCTCCACAATTGTGTGTGTGTGTATATGTGTGAGTGTGTGTCTTTTTTTCCCCTCTGGTGAGTGCTGCTGAGGTTTTCAACAGATACTAATTGCTAATTGCAGCCACCAGAGTGCGCCTGCATCCCATCCCCTCAAGCACATACTACAGAACCTCAGACTTTACAGGTGGCTGTGTGCGGTGGGCAGTTGGTGCGGGTAGCTGGCAGAAGGTATGAGTCTAAGGCTAGGGTCACACTTGGGAGCATGCATCCGTTTACTGGATGCATTATTGACGTTAATGCAGTTTTTTAACTTGCTATTTTCATGGCAATGAGCATAGTTTTTGCCTCAGCTAAAGTTTGCGTTAACACTATGTACATTTATGTACCTAGCATTAATGCTAGCGTTAACGCATGCATTAACGAATGGTACATATATGTACCATGAGTTAACACATGCATTGCCTATAGGATCTCATGCCAAAAAAATGCAAGTGTTTTTGAAAATGCACCCAAAAACGTTGCAGATCATGTTTTTAGCCCTAGTAGCAAAAACATATTGCGTTAAATGCAATGCACTTTTGCATTGCGTTTGGAGTCTATGGGTGTGTTAATGTATGCGTTTATACACATTTCCACATGTCAAAAATGGATCCAGTTAGCGGATGCATGACGCAAGTGTGGCCCTAGCCTAAGGATGGGGGGCTGAGGCCGGTGAGCAGCTGCAGGTGGCATGTACAGCATTGGTTTCTGCTGTCAGTACCACCGCCAGTGGACACCATATTCGCACACCCATTTTGTTGAGTGTGTCAATATGTCTCCCTCCAGCGCATGGATTTCTGGAAATGGTAGAAGTAACAGATGCCACAAGGTAATTATTACATTAGATTAACTGGTATAGATGATCTGTAAAGATGCTGCTGTTAGGACCCCACTATCAGATTGAATGGCCTGGGCAATGAAATGAATGATAGTTCTCTACCTACAGTATTGCCATTGCAGCAATGTATATAAAAAAAATGCACTAAAACAAACAGGAATCCAATTATTTTAATATAAATCTTGGTCCAATTCAGTCTAATAGATAGGCGTCCCAATTAGGAGACCCACTCTATTACCATATCCTAGTTGGGCATTTTAAAACTACGGTAACTCATTTAAATGCAATTTATATAGAATAAAAATATTCAGTTGCTATGTTGAAGATTTAGCAATATGCAATAACAAAATCAGCATGACAGCATTAATGGTCATCTTGACAAGGAGAATGTTTTATAACCCAACAAATATTACAAACATTCTGTAAACTTTCCAAAGAAAAGTATACAATAAATGTATATACTGCCAATAACTAGGGAGCTGTTACATAGACAGTATGCTAATGAATATTAAAATACATCTTGAGTGCTGATTACTCAATTAAATTTGAGCAACGTGATTAAAATCATGGAGCACAGATATAAACGAGTAATTCAGTGTAATAACAGACACAATCTCTGTTCTTATTCACTATTTTTAACCTTATTAGAGTCTGGTGTCTTCACATTTAAAACACATTTTTATTTTTATAGAGCCCATGAAGAGTTCATACAGAGTTTAAAGTCATTGTTGTATTGTTGTATCATTTACAATGCAAGATTTGGCCCTGGGGTTATTATTTTACCTTTTTATTCACATCATCTGGAGTCTGGAGAATCACTAATGTTTAATAACAATACTGACCAAACTATCTGCTTGGAATGAAAGGAAGATTACCAGCATCCTTTTTAGTTAAAACTAGTTATATTCAAGAAATAAAGAAATATAAACGTCTGTTGATTAAACAGGTATGTAAATATCTATCTATCTATCTATCTACTTTTCTCAAGAGTTGCTATAATGCATATCACATATACGGGTAAAGTGCATTATTACAGATCAATCATATCATTAGTGTACATAATTCATACCATGATGATAAGTATAGTTAATTTTAATAGCTGTACAGTGAGGTGTCAAATACTCTTCTTAGTCATAGCCAGGCCCAAACTGGCCATTGGTTAATTCTGGCAAGGTCCAATTATGAGCCTCATCGATTACGACACTGAAATCATACTGAAATCTTAAGTCCTCTTGCACTGTGAAGGACTTGGATGTTTAAGCATTTTTATATGGTTCATATTAATTCTAGGTGTTAAAAAAATATATTTTAATACAATAACATTAATGTATGACAATTAATATGGCTTTTGTACATCCCTATACTAAGGCCTTGGTTTAACTAGTGCAGAGGTGGGGAACTCCAGGCCTCGAGGGCCATCAACAGGTCATATTTTCAGGATTTCCTTAGCATTGCACATGGGTTGGAATCATCACCAGTGCAGTTGATTATATTATCACTTGTGCGATACTGAGGAAATCCTGAAAACATGATCTGTTGGCGGCCCTCAAGGCCTGGAGTTCCCCACCCCTGTAGTAGTGTATGGCATCCAATGCTAAATCATTCAGATCTTGAGAAGATGGGTACCACGGTCCACGCTGCTGCCTCAATGGAATCACAAGGAATGCAAGGTTCCAAAAGTAACACTCTCCTTTATTCCACCAACGCGTTTCGGCGCCTCTCCTGGCACCTTCATCAGGGTATTGTATAGCACAAGACAAGGTTTTCATAGCTTGTGACTTCTTGGAACCTTACATTCCTTGTGATTCCATTGAGGCAGCAGCGCGGACCGTGGTACACCATCTTGCCAAAATCTGAACATTTTTCCACGTGTGAGTGGCTGGTGGAGGTCCTGCAGCAGCTAAAAAACTAAATGCTCATAAACCAGTTGTGGGGCACACAACTAGACTAGGTGAGGGCACACCTATAGATAAACTTACACAGACAGTGTCACTAGTGATAGGGCACTATTGCGCCTCTTGTCTCCCCCCTTTTTGTATTTTTACAATGCTAAAACATTGAATGTGATCCACTAATGACATCCGGCTCAGCCTTTGCTGTGAGCGTGAACCAAATGTCATACAACTGTGATCTTATAATCAGATCACAAATGTGGAGGAGAGATTCTCTCCATCTCCTCCATTGCCAGTCTTGGCATATATATTGGATGATATCTAAATCTAGGTGCAATGTTTCAGACAAATTCATATACATGCATATGTGTGTTTTGTTACGGTCACACGATCAGTATTTGGTGAGTATTTGACATCAGTATTTGTAAGCCAAAACCATGAGTGGGTGAAAAATGCAGGAGTGGAGCACATGTTTCTATTATACTTTTCCTCTGAGAGTTCCACTCCTCATTTTGGCTTACAAATACTGATGTGAAATACTCACCAAATACTGATCGTGTGACTGTGGCCTTTGATCCGAACTCGCTGCCAAACGCAGCATGCCGCATTTTTTTCTCATGCCGATTAGGTATGTGAAAAACTCGGAGATGGACACTGTAATATTATTTAACAATGATGCGAGTTCAATCCAATGTTTTATCAGATTGCACTCATCCATTCTAAACACAAGGCCTTAAAGTCGAATACTGAATCTCAACAGTCTGTCATTTTGTGCTATTGTAGAGTGTATTTATTTTTGTTATATGTATTTTACAGTTTTTTTTTATGTGAAAGTAGGGGGAGGAAAAAAGCGAAATTACACTATTGCTTTTTGTTTCACCTGTGATACTTCTGAAATGATCTAAAGTAAGTTATATCTGTGTAAATTGGGTTCGACATATTAACCCGTTTATGCTGTATCCAATTTCTCCATGTCTGTTTTTTTATTTTTGTTTTTTCCTCCCCTTACAACAGCCATAACGTTTTATTTTTCTATCTACATAACTGTATTTGGGCTTAGATTTTGCCAAATGAATTGTACTTTTGAATGACACCATTAATTTCAGCATTTGATTCACTGGAAAGTCTGAAAAACATTCAAAGTGTGTAAAAATTGTGTTTGTTTTTTTATATACCATGTTCACTATGCAAAAAAAAATGACCTGACAATATCATTTTACACGTCATTGTGCAGATACCAAACATGTATATGTATAATTTTTTATTGATAATTTTTTTAGTTGATAAAAACACATTCAGAAATTTGTGAAAGGTGGCCGTCACACGCTACAATATCGTGAGCGATATTGTAAGTGATCACGTGCACGTGCGATCGCTAACAATATCGTTCACATCGCTGGTGAGCTGTCACACAGACAGTCTCACCAGCGATGTGGAGCAGCGAGATCGCTGGTAACTATGGTACACATCGGGTTACTAGGCGCCGCGCGGCGCTTAGTAACCCGACGTTTACCATAGATACCATCTCCCAGCATAGGCTCTGCCGCTGGGAGATCGTTCATCGTGGTGTCACACACCACGATGAAGCAGATTGAACAAGCTCCGGCTCCCATATCTGCGATGTAACGATCAAGCGATTTTACATTGTAAAATCGCTTGTTCGCACATAGCAATGCACAAACGATATCGCTTAAGCGATCAAAAAGCAGATCGCTTAAACGATATCGTTCAAGAAATTGAACCGTGTGACGGTCGCCAAAGAAGAATAAAAAATTTGATCTTGTTTATTCAGTGTGCATTTTCCGAGATCTGTAACATATTCAATGAGGATTTTTTTTTTTGCTTTGATCTGACATTTTTAGTAACATCACTTTGGGGTTGATACAATCATTTTGGATGCCTGTTATTGCATTATATTGCATTGTTTTAGTAGCTGAATAAACTTGATACATTTCAATATTTTTCTTTTTATGCCATTTGACAACTGGATTAATGTATTTTTATTTTGATAAATCAGATACCGTATATACTCGTGTATAAGCCGACCCGTGTATAAGCCGACCCCCCTACTTTTGCCCCCAAAACCTGGGAAAACCTATTGACTCGTGTATAAGCCGAGGGTGGACCCCAGCACAGGTATACAGCCCCCAGCAGTGTGGTATACAGGCCCCCTCAGTGGTATACAGCAGCCTCCCCAGTGATAGTATACAGCAGCCTCCCCAGTGGTAGTATACAGTAGCCTCCCCAGTGGTATATACAGCAGCCCCAGAGGGGTATACAGCAGCCCCAGAGCTGTATACAGCAGCCCCAGAGCTGTATACAGCAGCCCCAGAGCTGTATACAGAAGCCCCAGAGAAGTATACAGCAGCCCCAGAGGGGTATATAGCAGCCCCAGAGGGGTATATAGCAGCCCCAGAGGGGTATATAGCAGCCCCAGAGCTGTATACAGCAGCCCCAGAGCTGTATACAGCAGCCCCAGAGGGGTATACAGCAGCCCCAGAGGGGTATACAGCAGCCCCAGAGCTGTATACAGCAGCCCCAGAGCTGTATACAGCAGCCCCAGAGGGGTATACAGTAGCCCCAGAGGGGTATATAGCAGCCCCAGAGGGGTATACAGCAGCCCCAGAGGGGTATACAGCAGCCCCAGAGGGGTATATAGCAGCCCCAGAGGGGTATACAGCAGCCCCAGAGCTGTATACAGCAGCCCCAGAGGGGTATACAGCAGCCCCAGCCCCAGAGGGGTATACAGTAGCCCCAGAGGGGTATATAGCAGCCCCAGAGGGGTATACAGCAGCCCCAGAGGGGTATACAGCAGCCCCAGAGGGGTATATAGCAGCCCCAGAGGGGTATACAGCAGCCCCAGAGGGGTATACAGCAGCCCCAGAGGGGTATACAGCAGCCCCAGAGCTGTATACAGCAGCCCCAGCCCCAGAGGGGTATATAGCAGCCCCAGAGGGGTATACAGCAGCCCCAGCCCCAGAGGGGTATATAGCAGCCCCAGAGGGGTATACAGCAGCCCCAGAGGGGTATACAGCAGCCCCAGAGGG
The DNA here is from genome assembly GCA_033576535.1 of Allobates femoralis. Lineage (NCBI taxonomy): Eukaryota > Metazoa > Chordata > Amphibia > Anura > Aromobatidae > Allobates > Allobates femoralis. The sequence goes on from JARQOC010000003.1 coordinate 241,765,689, forward strand.
GTATACAGCAGCCCCAGAGGGGTATATAGCAGCCCCAGAGGGGTATATAGCAGCCCCAGAGCTGTATACAGCAGCCCCAGAGGGGTATACAGCAGCCCCAGCCCCAGAGGGGTATATAGCAGCCCCAGAGGGGTATATAGCAGCCCCAGAGGGGTATACAGCAGCCCCAGCCCCAGAGGGGTATATAGCAGCCCCAGAGGGGTATACAGCAGCCCCAGAGCTGTATACAGCAGCCCCAGAGCTGTATACAGCAGCCCCAGCCCCAGAGGGGTATATAGCAGCCCCAGCCCCAGAGGGGTATATAGCAGCCCCAGAGGGGTGTACAGCAGCCCCAGAGGGGTATACAGCAGCCCCAGAGGGGTATTTAGCAGCCCCAGAGGGGTATACAGCAGCCCCAGAGGGGTATTTAGCAGCCCCAGAGGGGTATACAGCAGCCCCAGAGCTGTATACAGCAGCCCCAGAGCTGTATACAGCAGCCCCAGCCCCAGAGGGGTATATAGCAGCCCCAGAGGGGTATATAGCAGCCCCAGAGGGGTGTACAGCAGCCCCAGAGGGGTATACAGCAGCCCCAGAGGGGTATTTAGCAGCCCCAGAGGGGTATACAGCAGCCCCCGCTGTATACAGCAGCCCCCGCTGTATACAGCGGTACCCGGCTGTATACAGCCCTCCCCCCTGGTATACCGGGCCCCCCCTGTGGCCACCTGTAAAGAAAGCGATGATTATACTTATCGGGTCGCCGACGCCGCCGCTCTGTCACCGTCCGTCACCGCGCTCCTTCCCGTCTTCATGCTTCCTTCATCGGCGCACAGAAAATGACGTCATTTCCTGTGCGACGGTGAAGGAAGCATGAAGACCAGGAGGAGCTCGGTGACGGACGGTGACAGAGCGTCGGCGTCGGCGTCGGCGACCCGATAAGTATAATCATCGCTTCCTTTACAGGTTGCCACAGGGGGGGCCCGGTATACCACGGGGGGGGCTGTATACAGCCGGGTACCCGTATATACTCGTGTATAAGCCGAGGGGGGACTTTTCAGCACATTTTTTGTGCTGAAAAACTCGGCTTATACACGAGTATATACGGTATTTACAAATGCAGTTGTACCAAATATGTGTATTTTTTATTTTATTAATTGATTTTTTTTAATGAGGCAAAATGGGATAATTAGATTTTCTATATTTTTATCTTATTTTATATTTTTATTGTTTTGCTAGCTTTTCACAGTATTTCATCTCGTTGCTTGTTCTATTGACAGCAGTGTTACAGACTTGCTATGTATAGAGAAAACCATGTGCCTCCTATGAAAGACAGGTACAGGCCTGCTTTCACTGGAGTATCATAATGACAGGCTTGGTGGTCTTCAGCAAACTCCTTGCTGTCATGGCAATCCATGGACATCATGGGTGCACTAATGGGCACATAAAATGACACCCCCTAAGGGCCCCGTCACACCTGGTGATGGGGCTGTGGATGTCGGCGGCAACTGGCGGGTGCGCGCATGTTATTGGCGCCCCGCCAGTATCGCCGTCCCACATTTACATGGGGCGACATCTCCAGCCCCGCTCTGGCGAGCTGTCAGGCGGCATCGCCGCTGGGGTGCCCGAAAACCCTAGCGGCGAGGCAGGACAATGGGAGCCTATGGCTCTCATCGCCTGACAGGTCGCCGGCGGCCGGTTACATGGGGCGATGTGTGCACATCGCCCCAGATCGGTCACCTGGTTTCAGAGCACTGCTCTGAAACCAGGTGACCTCCCTGCGGCACCGACATCACCCCTTTACATGAGGCGACATAGGGGCGATGTCGCCGCTGATAGACCACGCCCCTACATTGCAGATGTAATCGGCGGCGATGTCGCCCCGTGTGACAGGCCCTTAAGGCATTTAACAATATAATAGCCATTAGCAGAACTCCACTCCCCCGTAATTGTTAGAGACAGATGATGGCTTAATTAAAAAGCCATCATCTGCTGGCAACATGTAGTAAAGGTGCTCCATATATCAGGAACCTGACATATGATGTAACTGTATGTCATATATCGGGAAGAAGTTGAATTAACATTGTTCTTCAATTACCTTGGATCATATATTGAGAAAAAGTTGAATCAACAATGTTCTTTAATTAACCCATTACTTGCCAAATTAGCAATTTTCCTTTTCAAAAATTGGTGTATGAAAGCTCTCTGGGTGGAAGAATATTCAATTAACCTTTGTCAGGCTGCATAATTTTACAACCTTAACAGGCTGCATAGGTACAATTGTACCTTCATATATACCTCCACTGTGGGAAGACTTTACTTGGTTTCAGAAACTAAAGTTCATTCAGCTACAAATGTTATGCTGATATCTATTGGCCAGTGTTGTTACTGGTCACTTATGTTGCTGTCAATTAAGTTCATTCAAACTGGGAGTGGCTTCTACTTCTTGTGAAACGACGAACATCACGTTGGACTTTGGCATTTTTCTACAATATGATTGATGTCACTGGGTTAGCATCCTACATCATCTACAGAGAACACAATCCAAGCTTCAGGACAAAGGATCAATGAAGAAAGTTCCTGAAAGATCTCGCAAATCAGCTGTGTATGCCTGCAATTGAAGATCGTAGTACAAACCGAATGATAATGAGAAACCATTTTCTTCGAGGTGCAGTAGAAATGGTGCTTGGACGATGCATTATGGTAGCATTGCAAGCAGCAGCTGACCCTCAAATACCTCATGGTAGTCGTGGACCCTCCCCTGTTGTTGGTAGTTGCTATGTCTGCCGAGACCTGAAGCGAAAACAACGTAAGACTAGAAAGTCTTGTGTGGTTTGTGTGAAACCCATTTGCGATGAACACTCGGTAGCAAAGCCAACATACATTACTTGCAAAGAAAATCAATAAAAAAAGTTTCTTACATTTTCTTTTATAATGTAAATGAACAGTTTTTTTACTTGTTTATAATAGTTAAATAGCATTATCATTAAAAAAAAAATGTATGCTTTTTCCCTTGCATTATCTTCATTCAAAATATATGAGGTACATTTGTACCTATGCAGCTTGTTATGGATGCAAAAAGATCTCGACCCCTTATCTCGGAAGCGAGTGGAGATATTTTATTGAAATTTGGCCAATATATTCTGGACCAAAAATGTAGAGATGTCATGAAATTTCAGCCTACTACTTCTTTTCGAAAAAAAGTTATTGCAATTTTAAAACGGAATAGTTACAATTGTACCTATTCAGCCGGATAAAGGTTAAAAATGACAATGACATGATTTCCTGTTTTGAAAACATTAATTTTACAAACACAACACAAAACATTGGACCTAATTATAAAATCTTGATTGCTAGAAGCAAAAGATTAGGCGTCCCAAAAAAAGGACATTGGTAGATAATGGGTTAACTTGGATCATATATCAGAAAGAAGTTGAATTAACATTGTTTTTCTGTTAACTTGTATTGAAGTGCTGCTTTTTTTTTGGAGAGACTATAATGGCCACTTTACACACAGCAACTTATCTGTCCAACTTCTGACCAACTTACTGGTTGCAGTGAAATCATGGACACATTGTTCCATTGTACACAGCCACAAAATGGAGCAATGTGTCCATGATTTCACTGCAACCAGTAAGTTGGTCAGAAGTTGGACAGATAAGTTGGTGTGTGTAAAGTGGCCCTAAGATGATCTGACGTAGATTGTGATTCAGAAGCTTACACCAATTGCATAACTATCGGATTAGCAATGCTTTAGTTTTCCCCTTAGCCATACTTTTGGATAAATCTCTCATAAAAAAGTTATTTGTCCAAAATAATAATAAAAATAGTCACTCTATACAAACTAGTTATTCTTCTATTTTAATTCTGTAAAATATATCAATACCTATAAAAAACAATATATAACATTTTAAAATCAGCATAACTAGATTAAAATTCATTGTGTTTAACCAATAGGCTTTGTAAAAAAAAAAATGTCCTGAACAGATTCTATAATTATGATTGGTGAAAAGTGTTACTGAAACACATTGCTTGATCAAATATACTTTTCATTAAATTGTTTCAATCCTAGAGTATTTCAGAATTATATTGATTCAAAAATTTGCATAATTAATTTTCAAAATTTCAGAATAATGTGCCTGCAAGACTTAATACAGGCAGTTAGCTTTCATTGCCTAATGGAAATATTATTCATAATTTTGGTTGTCATAATAAATTACAAAGAGAGGCTGAGTGTGAATATCAGAAGAATAATCTCTACATTTCTTGCAGCAAATTATTATGAGCATACTTATGAAAGAAATAATTGAAAACTTTTATGGCATGAATACTTTGGACACTTATAGTGCTGATACTTGGATGAACAAGCCAACAATTTATTTAGCATATTAAAAAGATTCTGATTCTCTCTTACTTGTTACCAAAACCCCGATTTTTTGCATATGAACTCTACATTGTCCGCATTGTATCGACTACTATATCTGTGTGTTTCTAAATAGGGTTCATTATATCTTTCTTATTGGGCTCCTTAGATGACAGCAGCAAGTTCAATGTCTGGTTGTGCAGAAAAATGGCCATGTTCTTTTGAGGTCCTGCAATAAAATTACTTGGTCATGGTTTTGTTTATCCTAAAATAACCGTATAGCTATCAAAACTTTACATTTATTTACATTTAAGTCTAAGTTGGCAATTAAAGATATGTGCTAATGAACCGAAGGTGCTGCGTTCGGACACAGTGCCTCTGGACTGGTGGGATACCACTGGTGAATGCAGGGAGACTGCAGCCACCCTGTTCTCTTGATCTATGGTGGGTGCAGGGCTGCTTCTGCTTGCGTGCAGCCGATGATAATCTCTGCCGACTCCGCAGCATGAAATTAACATACTGCAGAGATGTGGGCAACCCGCACCACAGCTTCAGAGTAGCACCATGAGCATGGACTTTCTACAAATCCCATCCACTGTGCTGGTGCTGTACAACAGAGCATTTGGATGCAGCGGAAATACGCTGCATCCAAAATGCTTTAATTCCTGACCATGAGCACACGCACTCAGAAGAGTAAACCCACTTGTCCTTTGCTATTGACAAACTGTTATCCAGACTAAGGTTTTTGAAAAATGAGACAAATGGTGCAGTCATAATATGACTGGCCTTCATTTGCTGATGCAAGTTGATGCTATCACCCAGATGAATAAAGAGACCTTCTCTCACTGTGTGAAGCTCAACCAATACTTCTATTGATGAGTGGCGTGATTCAAGGAGGATCAATTTTGAGTCAAATTATCTATATTTCCAGGACACCACAAATTCAAACACTTTGTAAATCCATTTGTGTAGATCAAGAAAAGAAAAAAACAATAATTTCTCACACTGCAAAAGACTCAGAGAGCAGGATAATATCATTGGGTGCAGGCCTCCCTATTATGAATGCAGATATAACTGCACATGGTCTAGTAGAGTAAGTCAATGGGATAATCTCATAAAGCATAAACAATGAAAGATGGCCAAGGATCACCATTTTAGGATTTTATGATATAAGGCAAGGTAGACACCTTGCACAATTCATTCCACATAAAGACAGAAAAAAACCTAGTGTGATTGTGGTGTACTACTGCATTGCTAAAGCACAGTGAAAATCAGGGTGCTAGTTTCAGTCTTTAGAGAACAAAAAAACAGCTTTGATACTGTAAACAACATCACTGTTGTCGTGTATACCACCACTTACAGGTGTATATGGATTTCATGGGCCACCGCTACATTAAACTAAAAAAAAAAAGCAGAAAAACAATTTTTTAGCCCAATATGAAGAGTGTGCAATTTTATTAACAGTGATCAATGGAGTACAGAAGGATTACTATAAAAAAGGAGCAGCCGGGATTAGACAAAATTACTTCACTGTATAGACATATATTATGTGACAAAACATATGTAATCGCGTAGGGCCCCTTTACACGCGGCTACATTTCTAGGGTGGCTACAGGTAACTTACTGGTTGCAGTGAAATCATGGAGACAAGGTTCTATCTTGTTGCTGTGTACAAATGGAATAATCTCTCCATGATTTCACTGCAACCAGTAAGTTACCTGTAGCCACCCAAGAAATGTAGCCGCGTGTAAAGGTACCCATAGAGACAGGGCATCTCAATGAATCAGAATATCATCAAAAACTTTTTTTTTTTCAGTAATTCAATACAAAATGTTATCAACAGAAATCTTCTAGTAGTTTATCAATCCTTTAGAAAGCTTTGTATAAACAGGTAGTTTTGATAAAATAGTTATATAAGGTTTCAAAAATTCACCTAAAACTCCAACTTGTTATAACGTTATCTGGCTTTGCTATTGGAACAATCAAGCATGCACACATTTGTTCAATATCATCACCTGGTTCAGAGACAGATTTGTATATCTCAATCCAGTCTAAATAAACAAGTAGAAATGATGGAATATGTATCATTGATGCTAATGAGCAATTGATATTCCTGTTATACATACATTGGAGGAATTGTTAAATTATGTGTAATGTCTAATCACTGCAAGAGTTATGTCATACATTAGTTTTTTAGAGAATAAATCAGTTGGTTATTAAACTGTTCGATCACTGGTATACAACTGAACATACATAAATAAGTGACAAAGCGATACTGAAGAATAGGAATAAATCAGAGTATTTTTTACAAAGCTTTTATTTGAGACTCATAAAACACAGGGCAATGCATTTCAGCACCGAACCAGTGACTTCTGCAAGCCAATACAAGAAAGTAGGGAGGTGATAAAAGGGGTTGCCTGATAAACAACATTGAAAAAAGAATATGAATACATAATCAATGGGGCATCCAGCTACTGAGACCAACTGATTTCAAGAACAAGATGCTAAAAATCACCTGTTGAAATTCAGTGGGAGTGACCACATGCAGCCATAATTTTTACACATAGTCAATGAAACAGGAGTTGCATATTCTTAGTGTTGTTGTACTCAAAGAGGGGACCTCAGGGCCCTTACTGCAAGAGGGTAAGGTAGAATACAGATGCCCATGGTCCTCAGATCTGTGTTTTCAATGGGACTTGGTGTGAAGGAACTAGAGGCACTGTCATCCATCACATCTAAAACGGCCTCAACATATTCTTGTTTCACCATTTGTCCACCAGTAATCGGGGCTACAAAATGATGCCAAACACCCTAAGGCCTGAAGGGCACCGGAGGTAGGTGTTTCATTTGGTTGCATAATAGGCACAGATCTGTCATTTCCTCACTCTGAAGCAGCTTCATCAGCAGCAACAACACCCTATTTGATGCTCACCTCATTCTTTGATCCCCCTTAAAGTGTAGAGTATTACACAACCTACATACAAAGAGAGAGAGAGTACCCAGGAGATTATTATAGTGCCTGTATGCTGAGTACCTCCTGTAGTAGGTCAAGTCACTCAGCTGCCATTCAAGGTAATTGTAGGAACACTTCCTCTTTAAGGCTGCCTTCAGATTTGCAGATGCCTCCGCAGCGTTTTTGGAATCGGCAGACAAATCCCCACTTCTGCAGGATATATCCGGCGACACAGCAGCCGGATAGCAGCTAATTACCACCCGCCGCGATCCAGCTCCGTGCAGCCCGATACTATCCTATGCAGAAAAACTCCGCTCCAGGCTGTCAATCCTGACAGCCCCGGACCGGACGCTGCCGCAGTCTGAAGCCGCCCTTAGTTGCACACCGTTTGAAAAAAATAACAGCAATCAGTCACTTCCAATAACCATCAGCAAGATCTTTATACCTCTCAATTGGAATTTGGGACCAGTCTTCTTTTGTAAACTGCTCCAGATCTCTTTCATATATTTGAATTGTGTCTTCTTTCAGCAGCATTTTTAAGGTGTTCAATGTGATTTAGGCCCCCTTCACATCACTTTTCTTGCACATCCGTGGTGATCGTTGAATTTCAAGGATCACACAGACAGCCACGGATCTGTGCCAACAGATGCCACTGATGCCCACGGATCCGTACCTTGCTTCTGAGTATGCGCAGTACAGCAAATCGGATCTGTTTTCTGGATCTGATTTTTTGTCAGATTCGTTTTGATCTATCACCATAGAGCTCCATGTTATTTGAAACGGACACCAACAAATCCGTTTCTGTCCATTTATGTCTTATTTTTTCAAGGTAGACCAAAATCGGAGCAGGCTCTGATTTTGGGGATGGGTAAAAAGCTGACACAAACAGATCCATGCACATCCATGCCAATAGGGATACATGGAGGCCAAATTGGATCCATAGCTATCAGTTTTATGATGGATGGACACAGATCCACAAAAAACATGATGTGACGGGGGCCTTTGATTCATTGCTGGCCACTTCAGCACTTTCCAGAGCTTATTTTCATCCATTTCTGGTTGCTTATTGAAATATGTTTTAAGTCTTTATCCTGCTGAAAGACCCATGATGTTGGACACAAAACACCTTTTTGAAGCATGGCACTACATTGCGACCCAAAATCGCTTGGTAGTCTCCAGATTTCATGATGCCTTGCATAAAGTAAATGCAGCCATTGCCAGAGGCAGCAAACCGACCCCAAAACATCTCTAAACCTCCCTCATATTTCACTGTAGGATTTGTGTTCTTTTCTTTGTAGGCTTCATTCCATTTTCAGTAAACAATAGAATTATATGGTTTACCAAATACAGTGTTGGCCAAAAGTATTGACACCTTTGCAATTCTGTCAGATAATACTCAGTTTCTTCCTGAAAATGATTGCAATCACAAATTCTCTGGTATTATTATCCTCAATTAATTTGTCTTCAATGGAAAAAAACACAAAAAGAATTGTGCTAAAGCCAAATTGGATATGGTTCCACACCAAACATAAAAAAGGGAGTGGACAAAAGTATTGTCACTGTTAGAAAAATCATGTGATGCTTCTCTAATTTGTGTAATTAACAGCACCTGTAACTTACCTGTGGCACCTAACAGGTGTTGGCAATAGCTAACTCACACTGGCAGCCAGTTGACATGGATTAAAGTTGACTCAACCTCTGTCCTGTGTCCTTGTGTGTACCACATTGAGCATGGAGAAAAGAAAGAAGACCAAAGAACTGTCTGAGGACTTGAGAAACCAAATTGTGAGGAATCATGATCAATCTCAAGGCTGCAAGTCCATCTCCAAAGACCTGAATGTTCCTGTGTCTACCGTGCACAGTGTCATCAACAAGTTTAAAGCCCATGGCACTGTGGCTAATCTCTCTAGATGTGGACGGAAAAAAAAATTGACGAGAGATTTCAACGCAAGATTGTGCGGATGATGGATAAAGAACCTTGACTAACATCCAAACAAGTTCAAGCTACCCTGCAGTCTGAGGGTACTGTTGTTGTACAGTGTCAACCCATACTATCCGTCGGCATCTGAATGAAAAGAGACTGTATGGTAGGATACCCAGGAAGACCCCACTTCTTACCCCGAGACATAAAAAAGCCAGGCTGGAGTTTGCCAAAACTTACCTGAGAAAGCCTAAAACATTTTGGAAGAACGTTCTCTCTTTTTAGGCAAAGGCATCAACATAGAGTTTACAGGAGGAAAAAAGAGGCATTCAAAGAAAAGAACACGGTCGCTACAGTCAAAAATGGCGGAGGTTCCCTGATGTTTTGGGGTTGCTTTGCTGCCTCTGGCACTGGACTGCTTGACTGTGTGCATGGCATTATGAAGTCTGAAGACTACCAACAAATTTTGCAGCATAATGTAGGGCCCAGTGTGAGAAAGCTGGGTCTCCCTCAGAGGTCATGGGTCTTCCAGCAGGACAATGACCCAAAACACACTTCAAAAAGCACTAGAAAATGGTTTGAGAGAAAGCACTGGAGACTTCTAAGGTGGCCAGCAATATGTCCAGACCTGAATCCCATAGAACACTTGTGGAGAGATCTAAAAATGGCAGTTTGGAGAAGGCACCCTTCAAATATCAGGGACCTGGAGCAGTTTGCCAAAGAAGAATGGTCTAAAATTCCAGCAGAGAATTTTAAGAAACTCATTGATGGTTACCGGAAGCGGTTGACCGCAGTTATTTTGGCTAAAGGTTGTGCAACCAAGTATTAGGCTGATGGTGCCAATACTTTTGTCTGGCCTATTTTTGGAGTTTTGTGTAAAATGATCAATGTTTTGATTTTTGCTTCATTCTCTTTTGTGTTTTTTCATTGAAGACAAATTAAATGAAGATAATAATACCAAAGGCCCGTCAGGTGTGATGAGGTGACCCTTCTTCTCTAAGGGGCTCAACCCGGTTTGAGGATACCTGGTGGGGCTGCACGTTGTGGATGAATTCGGGGGCTACTTGGCAGACCTGCAACCCACCGGTATTGGTGGCTCAGGGTTGGACTCGCCAGCACCGCGACTCGGAGCAGGCACCCCATTTGTGGACCAGGATTCCCCCAGACCGTTTACTCAGACAGTCTGGCTCTGGGTCTCCCCTCTCTGTCTGGGTCGCCACTCCTTTTCGGGCGCCCTCCTTGTGATGTCACTCTAGGACTTTTTCCTTGCTTCGCCCCTCAGACTAGACTCGATCTGTATGTGTGTTTCCTGCTCCTTCTACTCTAACACTCCTCCCACAGGGACCAGTTATCCTGGTGACTGGTTAGCTGATTGGTCCCCTAGTCTAGGTGTAGTGATGCTGGGAAGAGAGCCTCAGTTCAACATTATCACCTTCAATGACTGGGATACTGCACACTCTGTTTTGAGTGCAGTACCCCTACTGTGGCGCAATGACCAGTTGGGCGCCACATAAGCTCTGCTTTCCAGGTCTCATTTGCTAGGTCTAGGAGCCCCCGAGGGGGTTGGTCATGCAAGAGTTAAAAGGGAAAAAAACAGATAGAAGCCTTAGGAACTTCTCTAACTGGAAAACAGCAGATATGTAAGCAGAGAATCCCAGTCTTGGCAGTCTTGGCCATCCTTCTCCAAAAAATTCTTGAGAATGGACTTTAAGATCTTCTTGTATCTTTCCACGAAGCCATCTGTCAATGTGTGGTACACTGAAGTCTTCAGTTGAGTAATCTGCAGTACTTTACAAGGTGTACTCATGACCTTTGACATAAAGGGAGTTGCTTGCTCCATTACGATCTCTTTCAGCAGTCTAGTTTGAGAGAAGATATGGTTCAACTCTAGGGATGTACTTCTCAATGGAACTGCCTCCTTGTACCATGTCATTTACTCCAGAACCACTAAGGTGTACTCATGCGCTCTAGAATACTTGACCAGGGGACACAATAAATCCATAGCAATACAGATAAATGGAATCTCTATAATTTGTAATGGCACCAGGGAAGAATAGTTCAAAATCTTATGGTGACATCCGGGCTAGTAGAACCACCGAGGGTTTTGTCAACTGCCAGATTACCCTCAAGAAATGAGAATGGGTCCAACACTCTATAGGGACCTGGCACCAACCATTTTTCAATTACCTTACCTCTCAGTTCGGTAAACAAATATAGCAATTCCCCATTTACCACTAACTATAGAAATCTGGTATTAGCCCAAGGTATCTGGGTAACCCTGTTTATAATTATTTAATATTCAAAGACCCCTCTTAGCATTAGTTCCCTCATTTGAGCAGTTCCAAAGTTTCCCCTGGAGACCCCAATCTCTGGGATATTGGTCTCAAGGGTTACTGCCTCGTACTTGTCACCAACCAACACATACAGGGGGAACTCATTTACCTCAGCTATGATAGACACTCGCTAATGGTGTTCTGGCCTTTATCCAAGACCCTTGTAAACCCACCTTTTGCTACCGGTCTCAGATTAAGGTAAACTCCCACCTCATGAGACTCCATGCCAAAGTTCAACAGGGTAGTCCTTAGCATCCCTATGGATACAGAAAATACCGACCATATTCCCAGAAATCAGCTGGTAAGGGAGTGCAACCAATTTTTTCAAAAGATGTGGTAGAGCTATCCTAATCTATACAATATAAAACAATACCTTTTTAAAATATACTAATTTAAATTCATAAACATTTCCAATAAGGTATATTACAAAAAAGAGGCAACAGCAGAAACACTAAGCAATATAAAGTATTCCACACTAGATTAAATATAAAAGTCTCATGAGCATCACAGCTTATAGGGCAACTTTTCACCACCACAATTTTTTGTACGTTAGACTCTTGCCTATCTTGTGAACATATTTAGTGCAATAGATTGATTGGGGGCAGACCCTCTAAAATAATAACGGTACCCGACTTCTTCAGAGATGGACTAAACACCAATTATGGGGACACGGACATCATGAAAAGATGGAGATAGTAATAAAAAGTCATCACAAATATGAAGCACTCAGCGCAATTCCCCTAATAAAATGGGTTCAACAGAAGTAATAAATGTTTTGCTTATGATATTTCATACAGAAAAGATCATACTTAAATGCCTTGGTTAGAGTGAAAATAGTCCCATTTTATATTTTCAATTGTTTTCTAACAACTCAATGCATCCAAGATTCTTCAACTGTATATGAGATATGTGCTGCAATATTTCCAATGGGGTGTTGGATATACTTCATATGTGCGATTAATGACAATTTATCAAGCCTCAGTGATGCACAATCCTACCAATTTGTCAATCCCAAAATAATCCATACTCCCTTTGACTGGATATACCCCTTTCCTTCTGATCTGGAGACCAACCAGAATTCATGCATATATCATATGTGAGTTATTTTGCACAGACCTCATACTGGAAACAATGTTGTCATAAAAATCCCAATGATGCACTCATTGCGCCTTGACAAAATAACTTCAATTACGCCAATATCTCAGTTTTTTAGCTTGGCACACTCCTTTGTGTAATGTAAGGCTAAGTCATAATAACCTTTTTGTGGCTCTACAGTTAGAGCCATCACCTCAGCCTTTTGCTCCTGCAGGAGCTTCCACCACTCTGTGACCCTTTCGAACACAGTCAAAAGTATCTATACATCATGCCCCAGGGTCATCTTTTGTAATGCTTGTCTTTCCACCTTTTGACGTTAAAGCCGTCACCTGAATTTAGCGGGTGGGGCTCTCACTCTGTCACGGACTGCGTCTGCTGGGAGATCCATCTGCTTTTTCTGCCATTGCTGCTAAAACATTTGCTGTTGTTGGCACTGCTGCTGTTCAAGAGCCTGCGGCTGTTGCCGTTGTTGCTGGTTGTATTGGATTGGTAACATGTTGGACTTCTGCTCGGCTTGCATGATGTTTTTAATCAGGTCTTTCATGCCTTCTATCTGCTCTTCTAAAATTATGACCACCTTCACTCAAGAAATGCAGTGTGTTTACAGCAGTTATATATTCTCCCAGAGAATCTTGCCAGCACTCCTAGCACCTATAGTAGATCAACTCACTCAGCACTGGTTTATTAAGACTTCATAAACCATCAGAAAAAAAAATACTTAAATAAACTTACGTCCTTTCCGGCTTAAAAATTAAAAGCAGAGTTCAGTGCAGAGTTCATAAAACTGCGGATTTCTCCCACTCAGTAATAAGGTTCAGTCAGAACTACAGTTTGGAAGTCTGCTGCCTCCAAACACAGAGCAATTCCAGAGGCCTTATTTTCACCTGCTGGTATTCACTTTAAGGAGGAGATATGGTAAACAGCTGTCCTATCCATCTCTTTTGCTTTTCACAAAAACTCTGCACCATTAAACTTGTCTAACCCTCTTAGCACCTTGCATACTGGATAAAAATATCAGGTTTGATACCAATAAGGCTAGTAACCTCAGCGGTACATGCTCCTCTCTTGTATTTTACCAGTGACATCCTTACACCGCACAGACATTTTTTTTGGAGTACCCCCAAGACCTTTTTTTAAGATTAACCTCACAGAGCCTGCTGCACAGTTTGACATACAGACCTTTTTTAAAGAATATACCCACAGTGCATGGTGCAGATTGACTATACAGAGCCTTTTTTAAGAGTGTCCCCACTATATCCTAACACTGTCCTTACTCAAGTAACATTCTATCTCAACGTTTTTCACAGCAAAATGGCGGTATAACCAATGATCTGACGATTCTACAGGATGGGTCATGTAATCCTTCGGGCAATCACATCCATGCCAATATTTGGTGTCATGGCTGTGATGGCTGTGGAAGTGCTCATAGCTGAAAAGCCTGGTGATTGGCTGTGCTGCAGACTTTCAACAAGCATTATTCAAATGGCAAATGAACACAGATGTACGCTTGTAAGTCCTTGCTTGGGTTTTAGCATCAGACCCTAGGTGGTAAAAACCACAAGCTTTACAGCTCAAGTTCACTCATCCTTACTTCCTAACAATATCATTAGCCCATGTTGAAAATAAATTGGGTCAACTGTTATTTGCTCATGTAAGTTATTATTTGTCCACTTCACTCTAGAAGCTATTGTCCAGTTCACTCAAACACTTGAGAAAGAAACTGATTGAAATAATAAGAATACTCACATTGTAAGGCCACGTGCACACGTTGAGTATTTGATGAGTTTTTTACCTCAGGATTTGTAGCCAAAACCAGGAGTGGATGATTAAATACAGAACTGGTGCAGGTGTTTCTATTAGACTTTTCCTCTAATTGCTCCACTCCTGGTTTTGTCTACAAATCCTGAGGTAGAAAACTCATCAAATACCTAGCCTGTGCACGAGGCCTTAGGATATAAAATACAGATAAATTCCCAAAACATTTTTCACACGATTAATTTTCCTATTTGCAATTCGATTTCAAAATGTCAAACACACGTTGCAAATCGGCACAGAAACAACATATACCTAATATATAAGATCTGCCATGAAATAAGCTTAAGGCGGCCGTCACACGCTGAGATATCTTGCCAGATATCGTTTAAGCGATCTCCTTTTTGATCGCTTAAGCGATATCGGGCAAGATATCGTTGCATGTAATCAAGCGATTTACGATGGTAAATCACTTGATCGTGACATCGCTGATCTGAGGTTCGGTTCTCAGATCTAGCGATGAACGATGCAACGATCTGCATCATCGTGGTGTATAACACCACGATGATCCATCTCCCAGCGACCGCGCCTATGCTGGGAGATGGTAACTATGGTACACGTCGGGTAACTAAGCGATGCGCGGCGCCTAGTTACCCGATGTGTACCATAGTAACGAGCGAGATCGCTGCTCCACATCGCTGGTGAGTCTGTCTGTGTGACATCTCACCAGCGATGTGAGC
>JARQOC010000003.1:241780918-241791187 GCA_033576535.1 Allobates femoralis
TACAGTATTTAGAATGTTTTGTTTTATTAGGGAACAATCTTTTTTAATTGATTTAGCTTTAGTATTTGCCTCTTTTTTGATATTTCATAATGTTGAATGATATTTTTTTACAATGCTCAATCATTTCATAATTTTTCTCAAGGCATATGGAAACTAATTTTCTTAATGAGAGAGAGGTTTTTAATTCAGTCTTTAATTAATGCAATTTAAAGAGAATATTAGCATATTTTGCTTAGTAAATCTTTCATGACTTAGCTTCACTCATAATACTTCTATTAAGCTTTCTACAGCATGCTTGTTTAAGGCTGGGATTTCATCAATATGCAACTTTTTTTAATTAGAGATTCACTCAGCTCTGATAAAAAAAAACTCTACTTCAAAAACTGCATTTATAATGCCAATTTTACAGAAATTACCCCAAAATATCTGTTTGCTCTTTTCCTTTTGGAAATGCTCTTTATTTGCTCTTTATAGAGAGTCTGACTGCACAGATTGACTATTCAATTACATGCGCTCAACAAACCCTTGGAGTGGACAAACATTTAAAAGCACCTTCCTATCTACATGTGTACACTCTATGTCCACCATCCTCCTCTTTGATTGACAGTCATGGCTTTAGTGAGCCAGAGAAAAGAGACAGATGGGAAACAAGAAAAGGCATGGTGCACTTCAAAGAGACTGTCAGGCCAAAAATCCATATGTAATCATTATCACTATCATAATTCCTTTCTCTAAGGCTGCCTTCAGATTTGCAGATGCCTCCGCAGCGTTTTGCGGAGGCATCTGCAAGCATCTGCATGCAGACGGCAGCCCCTATCTTTATAATGGAGCGCATGGTGTCTGCAGATGCTTGCAGACCGCCGTGCGCTCCCATTGCCCGCCATGAGTGATCTGTGCGCCTGCTGCATAGTATCAGAGCTTATTGCAGTGCTTATTTGCAGTGCTGCTGCTTTGCCTTTCTCCGTGTGTGTGAACGTCACCGCCGGGGGGGAGGCGGGGCAAAAGCGGCCAGCACTGCAATAAGCTCTGTGTACTATGCAGCAGGCGAGGGAGACAATGATTGGCATCAGGGAGGTGGCAGTGGGTGGATTAAACATACAGGGGGGGTGAAACTGCCCTTTGGCTCCAGCCACAAGCCACCTCCTATTTGGCTCCACTATGTAAGTTTTCAAAGTGTATTATCTCGGGGTACAGGGGGGAGCCCTTGCCTGAATGCAGCAGACATGCTGCATTCAGTGCTGTAATTAGATCACCATGTATGGTTGGTGACAGATCCTCTTTAAGCAATTCTGTAACTGGATGATGTGATTGAGTTGGGACAATATGTATGGCAAAGAAAAATATATTAAACCAGTTGTGGACTAATTTGCAATGATGATTAGAAGCCTGGTGGCTTCACCCTGCTTGCTCCTAAAGAGTGACATGTCTCTCCCTGCATATGTGCACAAGGAGTACAATGACATTCAGTGAAATTGAACAGGAAGAATCCACCAGGGACCAGCCTATTTAAAAGGTCATTAATAATGATTGAGCTTGCTTCGGCACTGCTCAATACTCAGTCGAGCATCGGAGTGCTTAGGTGGTCAAGTGCAATGCTCAACTGCTCACCCAGTAAAGGAGCAGGAGAGAGAGACAAAGATAGTTAGAGAGAGAGAAGATATTTGGAACAATGTTCATGTTTCACATCGACGTCCATTATACTTTGTACCCGAGTCAAAGCTGACTGAGCATCCTAACTAGTTAATTTAAGTGCAGTGCACTCATGCATTTTTTTGCTCTCTCATCACTACTTGTCCAGTCACCCTTGTGGTTTTTAAACTATGTTTTATCAAAAAAATCACAGGGTTTCTGACTTAAACATACACAACTGGAATCATACTACTAGAGTTTGATACATGCTGTCCAATGTTCTGGCAGCATGTATTTGCTGTCAATTTCTCATTAAGATATTAAAATATTAAGATAAGTCATCATCTTACAAGTCATGTCCTGATAAACATATAAAACAGGTTCCCTATTGAATGCACAGCTACAGTCATAGGGTTGAACTCTAGCGTCAATATATATTCCAGTCCCAGTGTGAATGGTCATCGCAGAGGATCTTGGAGGGTTATGAGGAAGTAACAAAGATGGAATTGAGATATGTGTTTTTGTTTTATTTTTCTCTCTGTTGTTTAATATTTACTATTTATGAGAGATTCATTATGGCCAGGTCTAACATAGGTCCAACATTATGAATCAGGGTTAGTGATGGCTGGTAATATTCAGCTGGCATTAACCGTATTATTACTCATTCTGCCAGCCAACACCAGGGCAACAGCACTAGAAAATGGTGCTTTTAATGAATGCACCATTTTCTGGGGCAGCTGCAGGATGTAAATCACAATATGGGGGCAAGAACACTTGCCAGTGGCCTAGTTATACCTGCCTGGAAACTGAAAATACTGCAAAGCCCTGCGTCATTTTATTAAATTATTTCAAGAAATAGTTAAAAAAGGGCTCTGCTCTATTCATCCAGGTAAAACTAAGGAGCTGGGGTGGGTTGTAGCCCAAAGCTGCCTATTTTTACCTTGCAGGTAATCAAAATACTGCCAAGGCCTTCATTTATTATTTACAACTAGTCAGCTTGGAGCTGGAGCCCTCAGTGTGGGGTGACCCAAGCATTCTGGGCTCTCAAACTGCAAATTACAGCCTGCAGCCACCCCATCATCATAATAACATTTTCTGGAGCTGTACCCAACTCTTCCAGTTGCCCTCTGATAGTGGAAAACTGGGTAATAAAGGGGTAATACCAGCTGAATATTGCCAGCTGGAACTAAGCCCGAGATTCGAGACCAATGTTAGACCCGCCATTTGGAACCTCACAGTTAATAGTAAATAATACACCAGATAGAGAAAAATCATTTATTTAAACAAAAAACACAAACACATACCTCAATTCCATTTTATTACTCCCACATAACCCTCCAAGATCCTTGGTGACGTTTTTCCATGGCAGAATCAGAAACTGACTGATTTTCAGCTATCGCTGTTAGCGGGTGTGATGGCACGGTCTGGGTCACCTGAGTTCAGTGACAACTCTGTAAAACAAGGGTACAGGAGCGCAATGTGTGAAACCTGGTGGTCTAAAGGGTTAATGGATTGCACAGCAATTGACCACTCAACCGGGGGGTTGTGCAGTCATGCACCACACTGGTGTATGCCTGGAAGCAGAGGAGCCCCCGCTCAGAAGCTGCACGAGATGTCTATCCTGTAGTCCCACCTCAGTCCATGTGATTCCAGGAGGTCACGTGATCCGAGTCAGATGTGACATCACCACAGGTCCTTCATCTGTTATTGTAGTTAAGGTGCCTCACAGGTCCTCAAGGAGAAGGAATTAATCAACATCCTGGCCCAAAGCAGCAATCACCTGATGAAGATAGCCTGCATGCTATTGAAACGCGTTGTGGCCCATTTTTCAGTGTCACCCTGCTCCCAGCATGATCCAAAAAAATGAGTTTCTGGTCTCGCTGTGCTGTGAGTGAGGTGATGTCAGTCAGGTTCACCTCAGGTCATCTAGAGTGTCAAGGCTGAGTTTTGACCTCAGGTCAACCTCACCTTGGGACCCAAAACTCAGTGGGGTGATGTGGGAAAAGTCACCTAAGTTCAGCTGAACCTGACTGTGGATGACACTCTGCTCACAGCTGTAGCTGGAAATCAGTCAGTTTCTGGTCCCACCGTGAGAGGACATCACCGAGAATCATGGGGGGTTATGTGGGAGTAATAAAAATTAAATTGAGGTAAATTTTTGTGTTTTTCATTCAAACAAAATGATGTTTCTCTGTTTTCTGTAATATTTACAATTTACTAAGATTTATAATGGCCAGGTTTAGTATTGGCCCGAAATTATAAATCTCGGGCTTAGTGCCTGCTGGCTATATTCAGTTGGCATTAGCCCCTTTATTACTCAATCTGCCACTACCACAGGGAACAGCTTCAGAAAATTGCACTACAATGAATGCTCACTGAGGATTCAAGCCCCAGCTGCCTAGTTGTGCCTGGCTAGCAACCAAAAGTATGGCAAAGCGCATGCCAATTTTGTCAATATTTTTTTAATTTGTAATCAGAAATCTGTACACAAGCAGAGAGAGTGGGAGGGTCTGAATCTGCTTTTAACTAAGAAGAGGGAAGAAGTGATGTTCATGAGTGGGCACAGAACTCCAAAGCATGGTGACAGTGACCAGCCCAGGCTGGGGTACTCAGAGCTCGGGCACAGTGTCAGGGGGGACGCTATCACGGGTGGCTGCACCCAAGTCCGTGGCTCTGGGGGTCGGTGACTTCTTAAATACAGTTTTTGTTAGAATGATTTGTGACACTACCATGTAGTACATGGTAGGGATCACCAGCGCCGCTGCAGTCCACCGGAGGGTGTTGGTATTGTGGCAAGGGTGGAATAGCTTCTACAGGTGAAGCTGGGCCTCTGGGGCAGCGTTGAGTGGGCAGTTAGGAGTAGGGACATGGGCCAAGGTAATATATAGTGAAACAGTCTCTACGAAGCACGAGAACAGAGAGGAAAAATGCACACACAGCGCTGAGTGTCTCTCTACCTTTTACTGGTGAAACTGCAGGTAATACGTCCAGAGCACTGTCGGGTGACCAAATGCACAGTTGAACTTCCACAGGTAGTGCGTATAAGGCCTCCTGACGTTCTCTCTCCTGTTTTTGAAGCCCTGCCCATGTATAACCTGACTGGTCTCCTCACTGCTCTCTCTCCTCCTGCGCGATCTGCAGGTTACCCTCGATGATCACCATTACCCTCTACTCACTACGGTGTCTGTCTCCCTTTATGTTGAGTACGCAGGGGGACCGGGTGACTGAAGTCTCCACGGTGCATCGAGGTTTTCTGCTGGCTTGAAGCGCTACTGCAGGTGCTGACCCCTGAAGTCCAGTGTTGAATTGGGCGAACCTCCACTGGCTCCTCTACTCCCACTGTTCTCCGTACTCCTCGCCTTCCGATCCCACTCCTGGGCCTGGCTGGACGGCAGAAGGGCTACTCTGGGTCACTGGTTTGGGCCTAGCATGGCACCGCACACCAAGACATCTTTGCAGCTCTCCTAGCGCCTGCACACTCTGTCTAACTCCTCCCCCAGCACCAGTATTTATAGGGGATCTTGCCTAAAGTCAGCAAGTTAGTCTCCCCCTACGGTGCTGGGGTGGAAGGTGTTGTTTGTAGGTGGTACCCTCTGTGGAAATCTAGCCGCGCACTAGGTATGCTTGTGGTTACCCTGATGCCCTGATGAAGTTGTATTTACACAATGAAATGCGTAGGCAAGTGGTTAAATAAACAGAGTATACACCATTACTTGTCGTCATCATTTGAGGTCAGCGCAGTGATTCTTTTCAACTCAGCGCTTTCTGTTTGTTCATCTTATCTTGCCCTGGCTGAGCACTGCTGCGACCTTAGAAGAGAGTCTGACAAAGTTGGTTTGACTCATACAACCTGACCAGGTGAGTCTTTCATAGAAGGGGGACACCTGGTGGCTAAACTAAGAGGATATCACTCTATGTGCGCCCCAACTATTTTATTTCTGTGGTTACCTGTGGGAGCAGGGCGCCACAACAGCAGCGTGCAACTTAGTAAGTGATACTTTATAAAACTTATTTCTGTGCAAAATCAGTTCCACTTTTAAAATCGTTTGCACTATGATTGACAGCTTTTGGGTCCCTTTGAAGGTTTTTTCAATGCACTTCATTTTGCCTCCCATTGATTTGAATAGGGTTTGGAAGTTCAGCAAAGTGTTCTCTGAACATACATTTGCCCATTTGTCAAACAGCGCCAAATCCAAACATCAAAATTTTCACTCATCTCCAGTGACAGGGCATGCACCAAAAGGCTTTCTGCCTAAGGTACAATCAACACTACTTTAAACCCAATAGAGCTAATTTTTACAGATTACCATCACAGCCAAGATTGGAAGAGTATCCCCACAGACCATCAATTAAAAAAAGACCCCTAAAGAGCCTGTTTTCCCAGTTCCCTCTACAGAGACTAATTTTCAGCTACTGTAGCGTACACGTTAGCATTTCCAGATAAAAAAAAGTTTGTAATTAGAGTTGATATGGTGGTCAACCAGATATTCTAGTTAATGTCAGTCCCAGCCTATTTGCACTTGGAAAGCTCCTTAATGCTGTTTAGCTGAGTATAAGGGGAACCTAAACACTTGTTTTGAAAAATTATTATTCCAAGCAAGTAGCCATGCTTGAATATGCTCTGAATAATGGAATATCACTTAATTTTGATTTTGTTTGTTGTCAGTAATGGGGTTATAATTAAGATTGGACCCAGTGTAAGACAAAGCAAACAAACCATGACTACATTGGGTAAACACATAGCTTATGTTCCCTGTTGATACTCATAGTCAAGATTGGCATAGTTCCCACACAGAGCAGCCAATTATAAAAAAGAAGGCCACTAAATAGTTTATTTTTCCTGTTGACCCTCACAGCAAAGATTTGGAGAGATATGACTCACCGTAGCCGGGGTGTTCACGTCGCAGGTGTTGACTCTCCTCTTGTCACGGAACCGCGCCTGCGGCTGTGAGGCCCGGTGGTCCAGATCAATAGGGGGGATGGCTGAACAGTAGGGGTAGTTTGTCTTCGTGACGCCACCTGCGGGTGTTTGGTAACGGTACCGACGCTGCTGGGCCTCCGGGGGATGTTAGGCAGCAAGATGGAACGCTCCCCACAGGATGAGCGGGAGTCCCCGGAGCCGGGAGCTGTACAAGATGTTGTGAGGCAGCTGCAGTAGCACTGCTGTTAGGCCCAGGAGTCAGACACAGACACGCCAAAGTCTTTTAAGTACCTTTACTGGTGGTATTCAGGTACGCCAGACCGGGTTAGTGAAGTTAGCACTCCTGGAGGTTCACAGCAAGCAGTTGTAGTAGGCTTCCTTTCTCTATTTCTCTCATTAAGGTCAGGTGGATGTGGAATCCAGCCGGACGAACAGTGTGTTCAATGGGACTTGCTTCACCTGGTTAGCAGCACTGAGGGTACTGTAAAAGGGTTTGAGCAGGATCAATACTCTTCCCTGGGCTCTCATAGGTAGGTGCTTCAGGTGGAACAGGTGGCTAAACCTCCTGTTAGATGGGCTGGTTCTCTGTGGTGGCTGGGTAGCTCTCACAGCTTCGGTTCCAGTAACCGGTTTGTAAGGAAAGAGTTAGAATAACTCTGTGTTCCTTGAGAGGTGTTCTCCTTCTTCCTCTGACCACAATTGCAAGGGTCTCCTCACTTGCTAGCTGGCTGGTGGGGCCTGGTGTGTCCCTCATAGGATGGAGGATTCACACAGGCTGGCAGCTCTTGTAGCGACTGCACACATCTGAAGTTTCTCCCTCCAAGACTCTATTTATAGGGGAAACTGGCTCAAAGTGACCAGTGGAGCTCCCCCTAGAGGCTCGGGGTGAAACCAGGTGTACTAAGGTGTTGTAGTGTGTTAAGATGTTTTGTGAGTATTGCATTGCTGTTAACTCCATTCATGCCCTAAGGATTCTGTGGTGCCCAACAAGGTGCCAGGGTGCCACAGATACAACACAGAGCACTAACTTTACATTGTATGAACCAAGGAAACCCGAGGGAGCAGAGTGATTAAAATGCAGAAATCATTGATGCCTGACATGGAGCTCGCACAATTTGCTGATTTGCTAGGGGTTGATGTTGAGGAAATATGTCCATATTCCTCAGGTTCCAACTCTATTAATTTAACAGGGGAACAATTATTATACTGCCTGTTTTACTATTTCCCCCAAAGGACCAAAATTTCAGCCTCAGTTGCGTACACTACACCTGCTGCAGTTAAAAAGCTGTAGTTAGATACATGATCAAGATGTCAATCCACAGAAATTCAACCGCAATATCCATGTTTGTGGAATAATCGAAGCAGTGCTAGACGCCACAGATGTCCCCACAGCCTAAATTGGCAGAGCTTCTCTATAGAGCACCAATTTTCCAAAAGGTCCTTACAGAGCCATATTTGTGAGTTGACCGAGACAGACCAGATTGTGAGAGTCCACCAACACAGCATCAATTTTCATTCAATTTCCACAATTTGTGATGATCTCCCTTGCAGTGCTGTAAAGTACAATGTGGGCCAATTATATGGATGCAACTAAATAAAATGGGAATGGTTGGTGATATCAACTTCCTGTTTGTGGCATGGTCACCTTTCCAGATGGGTGGTGATCATGGCGGCCCTTTTGACGTTGGCCATTTTGGATCCAACTTCATTTTTTTAGTGGGAAGAGGGTCATGTGACACATCAAACTCATTGAGAATTTTATAAGAAAAACAATAGTGTGCTTGGTTTTAACGTAACTTTATTCTTTCATGAGTTATTTACAAGTTAATGACCACTTATAATATGTGTTTAAAGTGCTGCCCATTGTGTTGGATTGTCAATGCAACCCTCTTCTCCCTCTCTTGACACAGTGATAGGAACACTGCAGAAGAAATGCTAGCACAGGCTTCTAGTATCTGTTGTTTCAGATACTGTACATCTCGTATCTTCACAGAATTGACAATTGCAACACTTTAGCATTCGGCACTGTTCACAGAACATCAGAGTATTCACCAAATTTTTCAACAAACTGTGTAATAACCCCCCTTAACCACATTGAAATCATTGGTAGTCAACATGAAATGCATAAAAAAAACCTTTAAAGATGTCCATACGTTGCCAAACTGCTGATATTAGTGCCAAACATCAGGACAAGTGACTACAATTGAGCTAGACTACAAATAGTATCAGGGTGTAGTATGGATGCTTGTGACATGATCTGTGCCAGCCTGCATACTCCCCAAAATCAGTTAAAAATAGGAGATGGCTCACATTCACTTAAATTTCTAAGGAGGGTGAAACTCATGGTGGGTTTACACGTCCCGATATCGGCCCGATATCGGAGCCAACGACGCGGAAGCGCGCTTTTTGAGTGCACTTTTCCCGCCATCGCATCACCGGTTTAGACAGCCCGATATCGGGATACAACGTCCCGACGATGTGTACGCCCCCCAACCCAGGAACAACCAGTTAACATGGGAGTGAATGGGTGACGTGGGAGTACACATCGTAGTTGGGCTGTCACACAGGACGATGCGGCTACAATGGCCATCCGATATCGGGCGGTTGAATAGCACACTCATTCAACCCCGATATCGTTTTGGCATCGTTCCAGCATCGCATTGTACGTTCAAACCGTACAACGCGCGAACGATATCGGGTCCAACTCCCGAACCACGTGACTTTTGGTCGGAGTTGGGTCGGAGTTGGACGCCAATATGGCGACGTGTAAACTCACCATCAGAATGGACAGATGGATGAGTCACAGGGGAAAAGTGGCAGCAGTTTTCTACATTTTGGAAATGCCCACTATGGGTGCAAAATATAAGGCCTGGCCTCAGGGTTTCAAGGTTCAACATGGGGTAAAAGCAAGATAAGTGACAGGTGTACTCATGTCAATCAGAGACCCCTTTTAAAGTCATGCAGCACTCAGCAAGGAGATCCCAACAAGAGTCCCCATTTTTCAAAAAATTGGTGTCAGACCACACCAAAGTGGTAACCATATAAACATTTTGTATTGGGGTACAATAGCAGCGAAGCAGGAGGCCTGGACTAAGCATTTAAAGTTTAAATACTTTGGAAGAGGTGCAGGAGTGTCAGGGGTAGGTACTGTGCTCAGAGAGCCCTGCTCACCACATTGCAAAGAGACCCTGACAAGTGTCCCAACTTTTTGAAAAATTAGTCTCAGACCACAGTAAAGTTATATCTATCTTATAGATTTTGTAATGGGCCACAATGACTGCAAGGCAGGAAGTATGGGTCTAGCATTTAAAGGTTGATTATTTAGGAACAGGTGCAGGAGTGTCAGGAGTAGGTTTGTGCTCAGAGAACCCTGTTCAAGTAATGCACCACACAGCAAGGAAACCCTAACTAGAGTCTCCATTTAAAAAAAATTAGGCACAGCTACCACTAAACTGGCAACAATTACCCCAGAGTTGAAATATTGTAATGGGGAGATGAATGCAGCACACTGTAAAGTACACCAGTGCCTATTCTTGTAAGTCTGCCATTGGGGGTGGAAATGTCCTTGGAGAATCACAACTTATTCATTTTGATAAATATTAGGCGGGCAAACACTGTCAGTGGATAGCCGTATCCACTTATCCGTAAGGACACCACCAGCAGTGCATAAGACATGTTCTGAGATAATGCTGTCTGCTGGGCATGATAAAATCACCAAG